>VXAB01004378.1:290802-321320 GCA_013399175.1 Odontophorus gujanensis
ACCCTCCTGTCCTCTCACCGCCCCCAACTCCTTCCAAGACGTTGAGTCACTTCCCTTGGTGAAATCTGGCTCCCAAACGCCGCTGCTGCTTTTGGATCTGGGTTCTCCCATGGTTTTTATTACCACTGGGGTTCAGCTGTTCCCAAGCAGCACCTCCAGGCTCAGCTATAGCACCTCCAGCCTCGTGTGCCTTTCAGGGGGCTGCAAAGCAAACGGAAGGGGCTCCACCTGCTCGTGGCCAGCCTGATCCCAGCCTGCTGGTTTTCCGGGGCCATCCCATTCTCAGTGAGGACTGAGCTGCTCCGCATCCACCCCCGCAGAGCAGGAGGTTCCAATCACCCCACGCTTGATGTGGCACCGAGCAGATCCCTCTTCCTGCCCTGCAGCCCCACGGTTGAGCTCTGCATGCACAGTGCAGTCATGGCTGTGCAGCAGGTCTGGGGCAGTGACACCACTTCTCAGGCACTCTTACAATAGTGTCACCTGTTGGACAAACCAGCAGCAGCACCCTGACCCTTCCCAGGGGGACACTCAGCCTTGAGAGAGCGGATGCTCTCCTTGCACCCCCAGCAGCTCTGAATTTACCAACAGCAGTTCCCACATTGAGCAGTCACAATTCCCCCCAAATGCACCGGGCTCATCAGACCACGCTGGGGATGCATTCTGGGAGCGGTGTGCCCACCCCAGGGCACGCCTTCATCTCACACATCTGAGCCACGCAGACATTGGGGCAGGAGCTCAGCAACGTGCCCTGCTGGGATCTACTCATCCCCGGGCATCCGTAGGGCAGGGTGCAGGATGGGATCCTGCTCACACGCCCTTATCTCTGTTTAGCAAAAAAAATGAAGGCAAAAACCACGCTGACTTGGGATAAAACACACCCCAAGCATCAGCAACGTGGTTTAGGATTTCCCTCCCAGGAGCACTGCGATGCCACACAGCCCTGGGAACCCCTCCTAGTCCTCAGCACCTCCCGGGTGGTGGGAACCAGCCTGAGTCACGCCAGCAGCTGTCACAGTAATAGGAAAGAGAAGGCAGAGCAGACCCCCCCCCACCTCTCCCCATCTTTCCCACGCGGGCTGCAAGTTGCTCATCACTCCCCCCATAACCCGCTGTGACAACACGCCCTGCTCTGCATCCCATCCGAGTGGAAACGAAAGCTCACTGCAAAAATAAAGAAGCCCACATACAGGATGTCCCAGAGACAGCTCCGCTTTCCACGTTTCACTGATTCGGTGCAAGCACGGAAAAAACAGTCCCGGGTTTGTGCAACTCACAGCTTATAAATAGCAGCGTGGAGATGGCTGCACCGTGCCCCATTCACTGTGTCCTACTGCAACCCCACTCACTGCACCCCCATTCATCACGTCCCAGGGCTGGGGAGAGGGTGGCATCCTAAATCTCTGTGAGCCTGAGGTATTCCTTTAACCCCAAGGCCATCCACCCCTTCCCCTCGGTGCTGGCTGCAATTAGTTAATTACCCACTGGGGGATTAATTGAGGAAAAGAGGGGATGAAGGCACAAGCAGGGTCCTGCAAAGCCAAATCCTCGTGCGTTTATCCACAGCCCAGTGACTCGGAGACCTACACCACAAAAAAGAGGGAACTTTACCATATCTGCAAGGGGCCACGCAGCTCCTTTGGCAGCCCGAGCATCCTGCAGGGCACAGGAGCATGAGCAGCAGGTGCAGGAGAGCAGTGCTCGCTGCCAGAGGTCACTTTCTGGCACCCAAACCTCCTCGATGCTGTGGGGCTGCAGATGCTCCGTGGGGCTGTCACAGCAGTGATGGATGTGCCCACATCGAGCAATTCATTGGCAGCTCCATGTCTGTGTCAAGTGCCATTACAGCTCCCAGCAGGGAGATGAGGGATTGCAGGGCAAGAGCAGTCTGTTTTCTTCTTAAGCCCCAACACAGGACATCCTTTTCTGCAATTATCCTTGTTCCTCAACTTCAAATCCCACCAGCAGGGGTTGACCAGCAGCAGGGATTTACAAGCAGAGACAGCTCCTTACACCACATCCCCACTGAAGATTTGATTCCCACAGAGGCAACGCAGCCCCCACCCTCTCACCAGAGGAGCTTTTAGAGCACTAAAAACCACTGGAGAGAGAATGAGTGCCTCTGGAATCAAGGACGAGGAGCAGCACCAGGCTCCTGCACACACCACTTCTTCCCCTGGGGCTCATTAAGCCTCAGTGAGAACTGCAGGGTGCTTCAGCCAAGACAAGCAGCAAAGGATGAAGCATCCTGAGCCTTGATCACCCGTAGTCCTGACATGCACTGCTGCACACTATCCATCAGCTGGCACTTAGAGAGATGTTCCAGCCCGCCTGCCCACCCTGCTTCACTCCTGCTCCTTCTCTACCCAGGCTCACAGCTTTGCCACTCACCCAAAGACATTAAGCAGAGCCCCAAACCTTCCACCCCACTCCCTTTCAGCTTTGTTTCACAAAGGATATTCAACAAGAGCCCCTCTCACCCGATTAAGGATAATCCCACTGGAGGGGGCGTGCTGTCCCCTTAATGACTTGTGGGGTTAACGAGCACCCCACCCAAGGAGAACAACCACTCTGCGGACACCGTGGTTCCTCATCAGGATGCAGCTGAGCAGGATTTGGCTTCAACCAGCCCTGCTCTGTGTGCTTTAAATGATAGAAAGGGTAAGTCTTCAGCAGAGGGGTGTCCTCCTGGTACCCACAGGTGCTGCTCTGGGATGCTGCCATTGTCCCATCACTGGTGTCACCCCACAGTGCCCGGTCATACCCACCTTCAGGAGAAGGTCTGGGGGTAGAGTGGGTTAAAGACATGAATGTCTGAACACGGGTTCCTTTCATTTCACTTTGAAGTTTCCATTTTACAGCCCGAGGAAAATTAAGAAAATGCGTGGTTAAAGTCACTCACAGCAGAAAGTGTTTGTGCCAGGGAGTGAGGCTGGTTCTGGTCAGATTAATAAAGGAAAGCTGTGTTTGATGCCTTTCCCACCAAAGTGTTGGGACAGGATTAGGTAAACGCTGGCAGTTCCCTGGGATGAATTCATGAGGCCGGCTCTGGGAAATCAGTAGATGGCTTTGGAGTCATCTCACCCCATCCTACCCCACTCACCCCATCCTACCCCATCCCATCTCATCCCGATTCCCACCTGAACCCAACCCAACCCATTCCCATCCCATTCCCTTCCACCAGCTGCTGGGAAGTGGCACAGCTGCTATTTCACTTTGGGAAGTCCCAGTGCAATGCCATTTTTGATCTCCTTTCTGCCCCAAGCTCTGGGTGCGGGTCTCAGTACGGTACAATCCTGAAGCCACGAGCCCGCTCCTGAAAATGATTTAGGAAATAATAGATGTTGGAATATTTAGAAAGGGATTAATTAGTGCTGTTGATGGAAACCAGATCTAGAATTTGCCTTGGAAAGAAAACAAATCAGAGCCCAAAAGGGAGCACGGGGAGCAAAAGCTGTGCCAGAGAACTGCATGCAAATGTTCCGTGTCACATTATACAGAATTAATGCTTCGGATTGTCTGCGCAGATGAAAAGTCTTTAACCTAAAGAATCAATTAAGTTTCCTTGCAGACAGCCTAATCTAACCCATGGGGGACTTTGGAGGGAGCGCAGCCCCTCGCCGCTCCTACAGGCAGCTCTAAATCTCTGCCTCATTACCCAGCAGTGAGAGCACCCTGGAGTGAGCTTGGCTCCGGCACCACCACCATCATCCACCACCAGAGGGGTCGGGGTCGGGGCTGTGAGCTCTGCTGGAGCTGGGGCTGACCCTGAGCACTGCGGGCAGCGCGACCACACGGCCTTCGGGGATCCCTTCCGACCCAAACCATTCTATGGTACTGTGTGAACCCAAAAGGCACAAAGACCCCATAAACTCTGCGGTGTGATTGGCATCAGGAGTTAACAGGGACCGATTTCTGGCAGCATTGTGCCCTCCCACCTCCCCATCTCTTCTTGCAGAGAAGGCAGGAAGGGAGGTGGCCCCATCTCTGCAGCAGTGCAGGACAAGGTGGGATGTGCAAACCCAAGGCCCAGCCCCCATTCAACCCCTTTCCAACGGGAGCAGTGTGAGCCCAGCAGTGCAGAGCAGCCTTTGCTGCAGGGGCTGGCAATTCCATCCCCGCTAATTGAATCAGCTCTGCCTCTGCTTTATGTCCCGTGGCAAGGAGACATAATGAAATTTTAAAATACCATCATTTTACACCAAAAGATTATTAATAATCCGCCAACAACAACAACAACGACGACGACGACCAGGGGGAGCGGCCACAGATCTGAGTGAGCATCAGAAATGCACAGCAACGGCACAGAGGTTTCGTGCCCCATTGGGTGCAGGTGTGGGGTGGTGGCACCCCAGGTCCCCTCGGTGCCACTGAGACACAGTGCAGCTCAGAGCCCTGACTGCGTTGCTCTTCCCAGCTCCCTTGGAAATCACCCAGCCGTACTCGTGCCATAAAAGGGAAGGAAACGCAATCAGATTTCAGATTGCCTTCTCCTGACTCCGAATTGCACCGTATATCACGGCCATGATCCTATTTTGCTCCGCTCTTCTCTTCATATGAGACACGTCACTGTGCAAATGGATTCCTGGGCTTTATTCACTCATTGCTCACAGCCCCCTCAGCCCCAGGCAGGAGCAGGGATGCAAGGAGCAAAGTGCAGGGGATGCAAGCTGCAGAGGGAAAGGGAAACTTCCAGAACTATCTGCTCAAATGAGTCTCTTATCAATTGAATGTGCTACTTTGGCAGGCAAATTAGAACTCGTGTTCTCGCTTAATGAATAGGACAGCTTTTTATTTGACATATTAGGGACAGTCTTGATGAGCTTATTTGTTAATTAATGGAAGCCTCAAGGCTTTTGTCTCAGTAGACATTGGCAAACCCTCTAATCTGAGGAGCTGCTCCTTCTTTGGGCTCCATCTCCAGCAGTGCCTCCTCCTTCCTAGGCTGCATCTGGGGCTCAGACCATGCCCCAAACAGCCCCACAGCTCCACTCCCTGTCCTCACCCCTCAGCTAAGGACCCTCAGTCAGGATTTATGGCCACTGCTCAGCACCACCTCAGTTCCCCTTCCCCTTTTCTTGCAGGAGAATTTACAGCTGCTGTTGAGGCAGAGCAGGAATCGTCCGTAGCTGAGCTGCTTCTGCCCAGCAAAGTTCAGACCTAAAGGGAAACAGAGAGAGAGAGAGAGAGAAAAAAAAAAAAGAGCTACTGGCTCAGATAAGAGAGAGAATCTTACTTTTCCCCCCCTCTTCTGGATTAATGAGCTAATTTACTTTAATAAGGGGTTACATTCCAGTTCCAGGGTCTGCACACTAACAGCAGGGCATGCAGTGCTCTCATGTGCAATGGGGCACTGACCCAACGTGGCAGCACCATTTCCCCCAGGGATGAGTAGGGCAGAGCCCTGCTGTGGGCTCCAGCTCCCTGCTTTATTCCTGGGCAAAGTGCTGTCATGCAGCCGTGGCATTATTGAGGAAACATGCAGCAGGGAAGCACCAGAGCCTCACTTATCTCTGCTGCACTGCTGCCAGGTGGGAAGAAACCCTGTAGGAATATTTCCAAGCTAGGCAGGTAGAGGACCCACTTGAATCTCAGTACAACACCTGGGGAAGGCGTGGAGCTGGGAGATGGCTGCGTGGGTGGATGGGTGGGAGTGTGGGGTGCAGACCCAGCATAGCCCCATTATCGCAGGCAAGCAGCTGGCCCCAATTTAAGTCATTCAGAGCTGAATTAAGTTGGCACCAAGTTAAGTCAGCACCAAATCAAGCCAGTACTAAATTAAGTCGGCATCAAATTAGGCTGGAATCAAATGAAGCCATCCCCAAGCACTGCTGTCCTTTGAGCTGGGGGCAGGACTGTGCTGGGAGGGACTGAGAACAAAGGTGGGTGCTGCAGTGAGGAAATTGAGTCCCTGCCCCACTGGAACTGCTCAGCTCTCTCTAGCTCTGTAAAATGACTGCTGAGAGAGGCAGGGTGAAGAGCATCTTCTCTCCCTACCATAAAACCACCCCCAGGATTTGAATTTCTGTGCCAGAGGATTAGAGAAAAAAAATAAGAGCTACGCTCACGAGGAAGAACAGTGGTCTCCCTTTTACATTTAGCAGCACTCCTTGTACGAGCTGGGGCCAAAATGCAATTTACAGGAACACAGCAAATTTCACAGCAGTAGGGACATGCCAGTGCTCATCCACCCTCCCAGTTTCCATCAGCCCAATTCGGAGCTGCAGTCTGGTCCCTGGGGAGGTGATGCTGCATGCAGAGAGGTGGCTTTGCAGAGTCTCCCAGCTTCAGCTCTGGACTTATGCAAGCACCTGGATGAGAAGCACGCTGCAGGCAAATGGGGAGCAGGCAAAGAAAGGGGTTTGGTTTTGGAGACAGGAAAGCACGGGGCCAGCAGACAGCAGGATGCACAGCCCTCTGCCACGGCCTTTTGCCCCCATAACACCCTCCCACCCAATGCATTTTAACGGAATTGATTTCTCTGGATGAGCCTGGGTCGGGTAACTTACTTGTGGTGGGATCTTGGGGGTAAATACCATAAAGCAGAGGTGTGCACAACCACAGTGGAGCATCAGAGCAGCTCCCACTAGGACTTGCTCCTCTTCCCCAGACATGGGGGTCTATGGGGTCTTCAGTTCCCTATGGCTTTGCCTCTGCACCTCTGCCTGGCTCCTCATCCAGCCCCCGAAAGACTTGTCCGTTAATTAAAAGCCACTTCAAAGAAGGAATAACAACAACGCCAATCCCAAATTCTACTCCAGCCAGTCTGGAGGAAAGCTCACATCCTTTGCCAGAGTGTGAGGGTTTTGCTTCCTCGGCCCTGGATTTCATGCTCAGAAAGGTCAGACCTCCCAGACAGACTTGTTTCTCACTGCCGGATTCACAACGCTTGTGACCCCACAGCCCTGCACCAAGCATCAGAGCTGCTCCCATTTCATATCCTCAAGCAGGGACCATGCACAGGGCACACGGAGGCTGTGGGCAATGGGATTCACTGCTGGGTTATCCCCACTTCTCCCCCAGGGCTCCCACCACGGCCTCAGCCCTGCTGATCTCATAGAATCACTACAGATGGACAAGACCACCGAGTTCACCAAATCCAGCAGCCAGCCCATCCCCACTGCACCCACTATCCCTCAAAGACTGAGGGATCCCAAAATTTGCCTGGATCAGGGTCCCACAGCCCACAGGGACACCCACAGCTCCATCAGTGCTCACAGCCCCTGCCCGTGGCTGCCTGCAGGGATGGGAAACACCGCGGAGATGTGCTCTCATTGCTCACCCTGGTGAAAGATGAGGAAAGACAACTTTCAGAAACCAAAGCCCAACGCACGAAGCAGATGTGCCATCAGTGCTGAGGCAGAGTGAGGCTTTCAGCACCCGGAGTTGCACTTTGCATGGATTAGACATTAAAATGAACTCACTTAATTTCATGCCATATGCAAATTTTTACCAGCTGTCAGTTCTGTAATCACTGGAGACTTGATGTAATAGCTGAACAAGAGCACAAACGCAGCAAAGCCTCCCACAGAAACCCATCAGCAGTTCTGGGAAGCCAGGAGCTGCCCGGCCCCCTGCTCGGGAGTAGAACCCAAATGTCAGCAGGAGCCTCCATAAAATGTCTGCAAATGAAGTAACTCAAAAGGGTGAGGCCATGACTTGCTCCTGGCACTGAAGCGTTCCCAGATGAGCTGCAATTACAGCTCTCTGCAGCATCCAGCGCTTGTTAATTTGGGCTGAGCAAGCAGCCAGACCTCCTGAGGAGAGGCCAAGCTCCAGCCACAGGCACGACACGTGCAAGGAGGAACCTGTTAATGATGCAGCACCAGGAGAAATGCCCCAAACGCTGCTCCCCACCCAGGCAGGGAGCTCAACGTGAGCTGCAGGGCGCAGGCACTGCGGCTGGGGCACAGCAGAGGCAGGGATGGGCTGCAAGGCAAGGAGCAGAAATGAAGACAGCATTTCAGCAGCCATAAAAGCACAGATTTACCATCCCATCTCCCCCGTAATTAAATGCAGCCGCATAAAGCGAACTGTTTCACCACTCGTGTGCTCTGCAGTGCTGGAGGAACCCGATAAAGGTGGAGTCACGCTGCTGAGGATAACAGGGGCTGCATCGTCGCTGGTGGGGAGAGGTGAGCCCGGATTTTAACTTGGAAGAATTTCAGAGGACATTTGATTCAGCAGCATACAGGAAAATTAAGAGCATGACAAAATAACATGGACTACACTTGCTCCCTCCCCGTATTTCCAGGCTCAGCAGTGCCGAGGCACAAGAACAGCACAGATTGCTTTGCAAATCCATTTATTCCGAGTTCTGCCTCGCTTGTTTCTGAGTACAGCTGCTGAGAAAAGTGGTGCACAGCTCCTGAACTCAGAACAAGAACACCTGGGGAACCGTCTGCTGTTGGGAGAGCTCCATGGTCCTTAGGGCCGAGCTGTGCCCTGGGTGCTGGTGACACACTGGGGTCCCCAGCCCTCACCCAGGCACAAGGAGGGCATTGAAGAGCCCAGAGCCCTCTGCCAGCACACAGCCGCTGCCTCCCCAGCATCCCTGCAGCTGCTGCAGTTGCCACGGTAACCGAGCATCTCTCTTCAGGCACCTTTAAGGAAAAAGGCCCCTGCTCTGCAGCCACAGCACACAGCTGTCTCTGGACCTCCCGCTCTCAGTTTCTGCCTCCACGCTCCCCAGGGCCATGGGGCTCAAGGCCTGGTTCCCCAGAATGAAGTAGGCAGGACAGAGATGGCTGGCTGAGCCAGACACCATCGCAGCTTCCTCCAGCTGAAAAAAGAACAACCAACAGCAAGAGGGATGAGGATCCAGTCATCCCCAGACCCAGGCAGGGTGGGTTTTGGGGGGCTGCTTTTAAGGCACTGCTTCCAGGCTGATGTGAAAGCATCTTTGAGCTCAGCCAGCCACTGCCTCGCCATATCTGCCCCCTCCCCAAGCGCTGACGGCTGTCACAACCTTTGCAGGGGGTGAGCTGACAATCTCGCAGGGGAGAACAGCTCCTTTTGTGATCTGCTCCTACAAACCACCTACCCTCCTGCCGGTTTTAGCCCTCCTTGTCCTAGATTACAAGCCCAGGAGACTGCGAGTACACAGGAGCTGTAACTACGGGACGATGTATCCTGCAGACGAGCCCCCAGCCAGCAGCCCTGCAGGAACACAGCATTCCTCCTTGCTCCTGCAGCAGCTGGGAAGCATCCATCCCCATGCCATGACCTACGGTGGGTTTCCTTGCTCCCCAGTACTCTGAGACCAGTGAGGCTCAGCACAGCATGCCGGGCAATTTAAGAAGCATCGTACCCATGCGTTCCTAGCTGAACAAGCCCCTCGCTCAGCCACGGAGCAGGGAAGTAAGAGCAAGAGATGAGCTGAGCACACCCCTGAAGCCCTCACTATTCCCTAAGGGCTCTGTTGCAGGCTGGAAGCAGCTAAACACCACGGAGCTGGGGTACCTGGCACTGAAAGCCCAGAGAGGAGGCAGGGGGAGGCGATTTCCCTCCTGTTATTGACATGCAAATCACCCCCGCAGTAGCTCCCAGGTTTAATATATTTCCAGACTGCCTGGTGTGGAGTCGCATTAGTCAAGCCTATGTGGCAGCTAAGTCCAAAAGGACTCTGATTAGAGTCAGCATTTCCACAGCAGCTTCAAGGGTAGGCTGGAGATGAGCACACAGCACCTGCCTCGTCCCTCTGCTGACCCCCTGCAGGAGGGACCCCGCGGGTTTGGGGGACTGCAGACCACAGCAGGAGAGTCCCTCGGTGGCAGAGAGGACTTGGGGTCCCAGGGGCATACCCAGCTCCAGGGACACACATGGCTGCACCCTGGTTTCTGTCTGTGGACAGGACCAGGAGCATTCCAAGCTATGTTTGGGTGGAGACTGCTGAGTCCTAAAGCCTTCCCAACATCCAGACCAGTGGTGCTGCACAGCAGATGGAAAACTGCACTGACCACAAGCACAGTAATTAAAAAGCTTTTCCTCCATACAGATGGGACTTCTTATTCCTCCCTCCCTCTGAATTGCATTTCTGATTGCACCCACACCCTGGCTTTGCTTGGGCCCTGCCTGCTCTGCACGGCTCAGTCCCAGCTTTGCTAAAACTCCCATTGAGCTCAGCTGCCAGATTGCTTTGAAAGTTTTCCTTTTGTCCATTCATTCCCATTGCTGCAAACCAATCTGTCTGAGAAGCTCATTCCTCCGTCATTCATCAGGAGCGCCAACAAAGCCCTCTGTTCCTGCACTCTCAGGGCTTTGTTTTCAGCTCTCCATTCAGCCCAGCGTTTGTGCTCCTTCGATGCTCTCAAACTGCTCGCAGCCCTGAGCCTTCTCACTCAGGGTCTTTAGTTTGCAGCCAGAAGTAATCTGGCTCTAGCTTTCAGCTTACCCCTCTTTCTCTTTAATTAAAAACCACTTTGGTCTTTGCGCTGCTCGCTAGCACTCGAGCTGGGATGTGGTTTCTCTCAGCCGTGCGAGCGCTGCAGCTGAGAATGTCAGAACCGTTTTTCACAACAACCTTGCTTTGACCCGGGTGACAGCTTTACCACCAGGCATTTCATCTCTTACTTGCCCATCTGTTCATTGATTAAAATCCCACACTCCCAATATACAGCTCTGCCTCCGCAGCCAGGAATTCCTCCCCCAGACAACACCCCTTCCCCAACAAAGGGAGAAAAAAAAAAAAGCCAGAAGAAAACTGCACTAGCTGCCCAAAGGAAACTGGGGAGATTACCGCAGGGATCAGCCTTGCAGCTAACGGCAGGCTCCAGAAATAGGAGAGATCTGCACTGCCAGCATCACGTACAGATCCCCCACACCTCCTTCGGGCGCACAGTGGCAATTTTATCCTGGGACAAGCAGTGCCAGAAGGAAGCCAGAGCCAAGCTCAGCCTGAGAACGTATATTTTAATGAGCGCTGCCTCCAAACGCCGCAGGTGTCGGTTTCCAGGAGGAAGGTCCGCCACGCTGAGGTTTCCGTTGAGCAGCGAAATGAGTCAGTGCCACCTACCGGCTGTGGGGGCTCTGCCTCCCCCACGGTCACTCATTCAGACGCAAGTTTCGCTATAAAAACGATCTTGGGCAGCCTCTCCCACGGCACCGCGGCGGTGCTTCCAGCATCCACCTGCAACGGGCACAACCAAGAGCACCTCCTGGAGTGCCAGCTCCTCCTGGAGGCTGCTGGGGGTCCCCATCAGAGCCACCCAGCTCCTGGCAGGGCAGTGCTCAACCTCATCGAGAGCTGTGGGGATGCTCCAGTGGCCAAAGCTTTGTATCAGGGCGATGGCTCTGTCACTTCTACGTGCTTATCCTTCCCTACGATCTTCTTTGGGATCCCCCTTTAACTATCTTTGGGGAAAAAAAAAATCACAGTCCATTGCAATGCGCTGCATACTGGCAACCTAGCTGCTCCACAGCTGCTGAGAGATGTCACAGCCTCGATGAGATGCCAGGCACTTCTGCATCACTCTATTACCTCAACTTTAACCGCTCATCAGCTTCTAATTAACTCTGCAATTAGGCTCAGGTGCTCCATCAGTGAAGAAAACACACATTTCTGCCGCACCTTCCTCCAGAAGGGCCGGTATATTTGCTCAGCCCTCAAACACGCGCTCTCCCCCTCGTTTCTCCTCCAGCACTGACAGGCTGCAGCCGCTCTGGTTGTGCTGCAGGAGCCGCCCCGGGGCTCCACGCGCTGCCGAGGGCCTCGGAGCTCAGGTGCTGGCTGAAACGAAACCTGCTCCTGCCAGCCCTGGTAAAGAACAACAAAGCACGAGGACGGATGCGCAGGAGCCGGCTCAGAGCTCCAGGGAAACAAGGGCTCCTTCAGCCCCAGGTTTGAGGATGGTAACGGAGACCCCGACCCGCGCAGGCCGCGGCCGTTGCTTAGCAACNGGGCTGGGGCTAACAGGGCCTGAGCGGAGGACAAGGCCCTTGGGGGAACTGAGGACTGAGGGTGAGGGGCAGACGAGGCCCTGGGGGGTGAGGAGGAGGAGGCGAGGTGCCTGCCCCCTGCGTTCTGACNCCGAACGCGGCCACGTGCACTTAAAAGCAGGTGCCCCGCCCCGTTGTTCAGCTCCCGCTTTTCATTGGGCAGCTCTCTTGAGATTGACGTGAATTCTGTCCAATCGTCGTCCTCCACNTCCTGCAAGGCGTGGCGCTACCCGGAAGCGGCGTGCAGGAAGTGGGCGGAACACGGTGGAGAAGGAAGCGCCGTGAGCACCAATGAGAAGCGAGAAGCGGCGCGGCTCATCCAATGGCAGAGCGCGGAGGGCGGGGACGCGAGGGGGCGGGGCTACCGGGCTGGAGCCGGCAGCGGGAGAGCGAGGGACGCGGCAAANCTTCAGCTGTTCCTGTTTGCAGGCAGAGGAAGTACAAAGGGAGATGTCCCTCGCGTCCCCGCTGGAAGCAGGATGAATCTCGTGTCTATGGCGACGGAGCCTGAGCTGAAATGGGTTGCCCTGTGTGTCCGCGTCAGGTGGGCGGCCGCGCTCGTGCTGCTGCTGGGCTCCCTCCTGCTGGTGCTGCTGCCGCTGCCCGACGTGGAGGAGAAGTGCCATGCAGTGCTCAGGGGGCTCTCCTTCCTGAGGAGTAAGCTGGGCACCGGCTGTACTGGCGTCTCCAGGTACACGGGGCAAAGCACTGGGCTGAGCATCGCCTCGCAGGGGCTGGAGCTGCTGGTGCTGAAGGGCAAGGCCTCCCCAGGTGAGTGTGTGTCCTGCTGCTGTGTGACAGTTGGACTCTGCGATCTGAGGGGTCCTGAATGATTTTGTGATTCTAACCACCTGCCTTTGGGGGATTCCCGCCCTCTGCGTGAGCTTCCCCTCGTATCTCCAATGGCAGTGAACTCCTGCTAACCAGCTCTGAGCTGTAAATTACCAAGAGGTCACCCTTGCCATTGCCAGGCAGCAGCCAGGCTGCATTCCGTGGCTGGGTGCTGTGTCATCTCAGTTCTTCCAGGTGCTTGGTGTCGTGGTGAGTTCTGATGAGGTAACTGGAATCCTGGCAACAGCAGGCTGCACTGAGTGGACAGGACATTCATTTGGAAAACGTTCAGAGGAACTGTTATGATTCCAGCAGAGTATTGTTGTTCACGTTACAGCTATTATTGCTGGGAAGATAAGAAACCTGTGCTATTAGCAGCTGTGGAGTCTGCTCACAGCAAGGGAACTGGTGTTACAGCTGACAGAACGTGCTCACAACTCTGTCCTCCCACACACAGCAGCCTGGTAGCCAAAGCAAGCTCTGCTAGGGTCAGGATAGCTGCCAGCTCCTGCCAGGAGCAGCACTGCTGCCAAATGCTCAGCCTGTGAACGTGGCCTAAAGCCCTCGTGCTCATGATGGGAGTACAAGCTCTGTGCTACGGGTCTTGCAGATAAGCTTTATTTAATTTCCTATCAGAGAACAGCGATCAGTCTCCAGAAGCTGGCGGTGGCATCCTGTGATCTAACTGCTCTTATCGTTGCGTTTCAGAAGTGAAGTTAGAAGCCAGAGCAGCTCTGAAGCAAGCCCTTGAAATGAAGCGCCAAGGAAAGCGAGAAAAGGCACACAAACTCTTTGTATACGCCCTCAAAATGGACCCTGATTACGTGGATGCCCTGAATGAATTTGGCATTTTTTCTGAAGAGGAAAAAGACATTCTTCAAGCAGACTATTTGTACTCCAAAGCACTAACCCTTTCTCCCTGCAACGAGAAGGCTTTGATCAATCGGGACCGGACGTTGCCTTTAGTTGAAGAAATAGATCAGAGGTATTTCAGTATTATTGACAGCAAGGTGAAAAAAGTCATGGCCATCCCCAAAGGCAATTCCGCCCTGCGCCGAGTGATGGAGGAGTCCTACTACCACCACATCTACCACACGGTTGCGATCGAAGGGAACACCCTGACGCTGTCAGAAATACGACACATCATCGAGACCAGGTACGCCGTTCCTGGAAAGAGTTTAGTGGAGCAGAATGAGGTGATCGGCATGCACGCCGCTCTCAAATACGTCAACACCACGCTGGTGTCACGAATAGGCTCCGTTACCATCGCTGACATCCTGGAGATACACCGCAGGGTGCTGGGCTACGCTGACCCTGTGGAGGCGGGGCGGTTCAGGACTACGCAGGTGTTTGTAGGGCATCACATACCCCCACACCCCCAGGACGTTGGGAAACAGATGCAGGAGTTTGTGCAGTGGATGAACTCTGAGGATGCCATGAGCTTGCACCCCGTGGAATTCGCTGCGTTAGCCCACTACAAGTTGGTCTACGTCCATCCTTTCATCGATGGCAACGGGAGGACCTCACGCCTGCTCATGAACCTCATCCTGATGCAGGCAGGCTACCCACCCATCACCATCCGCAAGGAGCAACGGGCGGAGTACTATCATGTCTTAGAAGTGGCCAACGAGGGCGACGTGAGGCCCTTCATACGCTTCATAGCTAAGTGTGCTGAGACAACGCTGGACATGCTGCTCATCGCTACCACGGAGTACTCCGTGGGCTTACCTGAAGCTGAGGGCAGCAGTGCTGGCTGCAAACAAACCATCCCTGTCAAGACCTGAAGGCTGGGGACGAGGCAGGGAACACGGGGGTGAAAGGGAAGCCACGCTGCTCAGCATTCCTGCGGGGAAGTGGCTCGACAGGACGTGTCCCTCTTTAGCATTTCGTTTATTTAAAAGTCTCTTTGATTAAATTAATATAATTTATTTATGTCAGTGATGCCAAGCTGGACTGTTGATTTTGACTGTGTGCTGTAACTTGCCTGTGCTACAGTAAGAGGTGTAGAAGTAGAAATCGTTTCTCCATAAAATTAAGCACTGAGAAGCTGCTTCCATCAGAGCCAGGTCAGTCAGCAGCAGTGTCTTACCTTGTCATGGAGCTGCTGGGTGGGGCAAAGCCTTAAGAGTCGTTGCTGTCACACTACCCCTTCACTCTTGTTCAAAACCCAAAGCCTCTGCAGTGACAGCATGCTCCCAGCTGCATCAAGCTGGCTTCCTCCTCTCACTATGACACATTCAGCCTGAAAAGATGAGGAAGAAGGCTATCTGCAGGGCAGCAATGGCATTTCTCCCCGTTTCTGCTTTCAGTAGCACTTTGCATATTTACTTTCAGTTGCCTTTCCTAGGGTAAGATATATGCAACAAAGGAGAGGTGTTTGGTTTATCATTACAGATCACGTGACTGGAACGAGACAAGAAATGCTCTCTGACTTGCTTCACTGAACAGCAAGGTGCTCTTGCTATGCTTTCAGCAGGACAATTTTGTGCTGAGACCACGCTTCAGATCCCCCCTCAGCAGGCAGGTCCCTGGGAAGCTGCAGCTGGCTGCAGGTTTGTGTTCAGTGTTTGAAAAGAGCTTGCTCCTGCAAAGCTGCAGGCAGAAAACATCATTAGACATGAGACTGCCTTTGTGTACCGTGCTGTTCTGGTAAGAATTCATATAGTGAGTTTAACAAAAACTTAAGTTTCCTAAACTTCCACATTCCTGTTTTTCTCCACTCCAGCACTTACCTGCAAGGTAGTTATGATGCATTTTATACAGCAAACAGACAACAAGACAAGACTGGGAGTTACCTATGTTGTGTAGCACCGGCCTCTCCTCGTGTATTGATCACTGCTGACAGGGAAAGTGAACAAGTGTTCTATTTTTACAAAGCATGCTTATTTTTGTAGTGCAATGTGAGTCTAAAAGTATTCTGCACTTTAGAGCTCTGGAAAAAAAAAAATGTTCATTTTAGTAACAGATTATTAATAAAAGTATTTTAATATTAAGTCTGCAGTAAAATCAGAACTGTTCACAGCTCAGTTCCTGGAGTAGTGAGTTATTACAGGAGGGCACAGCCTGGTGCCCTGAACAGCATGCAGCTGTACTGCAGCACAGGGCTCTGAAACTAAAAGTCCAACTTCAGCAGCCAAAGGAAACTCAGTTAATCACTCCTCCTTTGTGCCTGCCTGACATCAGGGTGAGGGAAGCATCCAGATACTACCAACCCCCCAAATTAAAGCTCTGTATTAGACTGTTATGAGAATGCCACTAAGCAGGTTGAGACCTCACGGTGCTGCTTCATACTGAACAGTCAGCCCAAGCCTGGAGCACAGAAGCAGATGCACACTGTACTACAAACAAGCTCCACGGGAGGATTCGGGCCCTTGCTCTGTTACCCACACAACTATTTTACACAGCAAAAAACCTACAATGCAAACAAAGTAAAGCCAAGTCAAACAAGCACAGAATGTAAGCACTGAAAATAGTGTTTATTTGCAGCAGTGCTTTATGTTGTACAAGTGAACTCAATGCTGCTCTCCCCCTCACATTCGAGCCCCACACGTGCTGACTTCCAGTTAGCAGCAGTTTTAGATAAGCAGTAATATTTCTACCCAAGATCATGTACCAGGTTATTTTCAAGTCTGAGGTGATTACTGAAGTGGTTTCAAGATACTCATACTAAATGGAATGAACTACTTAAAGGTATGCAAGTGACACTGTATCTCAGTGCACCTGAGAGGTGAGGTACATCAGTATTAACTAGCTGCCATAGGATAAGTGCAATTCCAACACCCACATTTCAACAAAAGCAACAGTATTTATAGAAAACCTTTGAGAACTTGAGTTTAATAAACTGTGAAACTTCAGCGTGCACTTCACATTTGTACAAAACCATACAGAAACCACCTGCAAAAGATAGATGAACTAGCTAGCAAAAAAACAAACAAACAAAAAAATGGTCCTCAGCAAGAACATGTACAGCTGTCATGGGGAAAAAATACCAGGTCTAAGTATTATCTCATGACACTTAAAAATAATCTGAATGTCTTTTACAAATACACAATATAAAAAACGGGTCAACTGGAACAGAACGTTAACTGAATACATTTCTATTTGTGTATATACATATACACAAATGTATAGAAACTCTCCCAATACTAAAATAGGCCATTGTGGTGAAGTTACTAGCATCTGCCACCTAACTCTTCATGAAAGGAGATCAATGCGTGAGCATGTCTGGGTGTAAAATGGGTCTGCTGTCAGAGAGAATGACTACAATCACAATCGGAGCTTCTGAGCAGTGGATCTCAACCAGGTTCTCTCTAGGCCTTCACACTGCATCTCATTCATTAATGAAAGAGAAATACCTGTAGGGTATTCAGAAAACGGTGTGGCATCCAACCTGCACAGGAAATGTACCCTCAATATGAGGGACCACATAATGCCATTTTACCAGAACACAGTACAACTCTGCTCTTAAAAAACAGAGGGAAATGGATGTGTTCCATCCTACACTGATCTTAATGAATGCAGTAGTCCAGAACAGTATTTACACGTGATTGTGACTGGCGTTCTCTCCTTGCTAGCATAAGGACACAACATGGCTTCCATAAAGGCATTTCACATTTTACCAGCTCAGCTGATTGCAGACCATTTGCTCACTTGTTCAGCAGCATCTTGGCAAAATCAGCGTTGGACATCTTTTTAGGCTCCTCAGTGGGTTCAGATGAAGTTGCTGGTGAAGTCTGGACCATCCCATTCTCAGCCTTAGCCACAGGATTGCTCTGGCGCAGCAATGCTCGAGGCATCATGGAAAGCTGTGTCCTTCCCTTCCCCCGCCTGGAAAGCAAAAAATGGCACTTAAAAACATCCTAATGCTCTGTGAACATACTGTTTTAACCTAGGGAAACAGAAAGGGCTTTGTTTGCTACAAGGAACACCCCTTAAATATCACTCCTGCTGTTTGTTTCAGTAGTAAGCAGTGCAAGCCCTTTGAAACAGCATTCCTAAGTCCTGACAGAAAAAAAACACCCAGTGGTTTCCAGAAATTGAAGCTCCACGTTTTTATCCACAGGGCATGTAGGGTGCAGCAGCAATTGCAAGCAGCAAGAGCACTTGGGAGGAAGAAAGAGCAGCCTCAGAGCTCATTGTGAACAGTCAGCTCCTTGGAACAAGAGGCTGTGGAAGTTAAAAGGGCTCTGGTACGAACATCAGGCCACGGGGTGCCCAATGGCCACTACAGACCTACTTCTATTGCTAATGTGAAGAAGGAAAGTCTGCTCTTTCCTCATCGATCACTTGATAATTATCATTTAGTACCTTTTAGACGTTCCCTCACATCCTAAGAGGGTTTTGCCCACAAAGAAACCCAACGTTTCCTTTCTAAGCCCCACCAAGCTGTCTCCCCCGCCAGCACTCACGCTCCATAGATCTGTCGTGGTACTGCAAACTGGGAGGCTCTGCCTGCCTCAGCCTTGTCAGGCAGCTTTCGGAGAGGTGGGTTACTGATGGCCACCTTGATGACGTGCTCCTTAATTGTCAGGCCATCCATTTTCAGCACTGCCTGCGAGGCCTGGGCTTCATTTTCGTATTCCACATAGGCCAGGCCCTAAATAAGGAAAGAAGTAACCCACGTTAGTTTTAGTGCTTCTCTGTGACAGCTGAAATGGAATGTACCACACAGAAAGTGCAACTGAACGTGGCCACAGGTCCCAGTATTCTTCATGACTAACTAAAGAGAAATTCTTACCTGTGCAAATCTACAACCTGCATTCTTTCTTCAGGCCTGATTTGTGGAAAAGGTATTTAAAAAACAAGATCCAACAACATATAACGAAGTACTGTCTCAGCAACAAAGCTTCACTTTCAAACATACATTAGACATACATCCAGGATAGATCTGGTATTGGACAGATGTGGATTCACAGGGGGGAAAAACAGTTAAATCTATGCAGCTAGAACAGAAAGATGCACTCCAACTCTTCTGTGATTTTCCACCACACTACAGCTTGCATCCACAGGAACAAGCCCACTAAGTTTCATGAAGAGTAAAACCCACCCCAAGCAGCTCTCACAACACAAAGGCACTGCTCCTAAGAGACTGGAATCGCTGCCTCCAGAACAGAGACTGATGACAAAAGCCTTTGCAGGAAACAAATCTGAGCCAATTTCACAAGGTATCCACTGCTGACCACCTGCCACTGGTACACCTTGAGCAACGGTGTCTTATTTCCAGCAGAGCAAAGGAAAAGGCCTCCCCTTGGCATCTGCTGTGCCTGGCTGCTACCAGGGAGTGCACCTCAGCTGGGAGGCATCACCTCCCAGGTCTCCTATTGTTATTCTTAAGCACCACTCAAACCCTTACTGGATTATCTAGCTTCACAGGGCTGGAAATATATCAGGATTCATACAGCATTTGGTTCTGGTGTACTTGTGATTTAAATCATAGCTCTCGCAGCAGAGAACATGGACTATACAAGACTTGGGATGCCAAAAGAGCACTCCTTTAGAAGATGCATACAACAGGAACTGTACTTCAAACATTAACAGGAGTTAAAAATCCATTTTAAAAGACATATACATCACCACCAGGATGGCATCTGTTGGATGTGTCTGGATGTCAGCCACAGCAGAGCTCTCAGGTGGAATTTTGGCAGAATAGCCACTGGTTTAGCTCTTACTTAACAAACACCCATTTATTCCAGCATGGAAAAAGCAACTGTCAGAGAGGTGTCTCATTTCTAACTGGCAAATCTATTACTGCATGAGATGCCCTGAACAATAGCATCAAAAAACTGCAGACAGAGGAGGAAGGGAATCAGTTATACCAGGTGAACCCTATCCAGTCAGACACTTCAGACACAAACATTCTTTCCAGGTTTACTAATGCCTCTTCTTTTGTGATCTGAAAATGCTGTAAGATAACCTTCCTTCCTCCCCATTTAAACCATACACTTTTCTTAAGCAATTGAGTGAGTACTTCAGCACAAAAAAAAAAAAAAAAAAAAAGATTCTTATTGTCCTCTTCTTCTTATCTGTTGGAATAAAACCACACTGGGTTGTACAAAGGTTGACAACCACAATTATTGAGGGCATTTGCTTTAAGCTAGAAGACCTACTTTTTGTATCCAGATCTTATGAAGAGTTTCTTCTTGAAGGATTTCATTGAAATTAAGAGTTAACAATACCTACCTTGGGTTTTCCAGCTCTGTTGGTGACCAGCCGGATGTCTTTCACATTCCCATGGGCTTTACATATATCTTCCAGCTCTTCCTTAGTGCAGGAAAATGGCAAACCAGATATAAACAGTTTGTGTTTCTCCAGTGTGGTACTATACCTGAACACCTGAAGAAATTAGAAGGGTGTTAGTTCTCAAATGAGTTAGAAACAAAGGGAATTTCAACCTATTATAAAACACTCAAGTGCCTGAGGTTTTATTTCTGTGATTAAAAATAACAACAACCCATTAAAGCCATGAGCAGCATCCTGACAGACTGACAGTGATGCTTGCTTAGGAAGCTGGGTACATCACACTGTTAACAAGGTGCACAGATTACTCAAAGATTCACAGGAATCTGCTAACATCAATCCTAGTTTATGCCAAAGTCACATAGCATACAATAACTCCTAGAAAACACTGAGACATTACCACTCCAAATTAATACAAGATTCAGATGCAAGAACTCCAGAAGCAGAATGTCCTGCCAGCTTCCCAATGCAGTGCCACTGTTCAACTGATTCCTTATTCCAACATATTCAACATGCTATTGAAAGAACAAAAGCTTACCTTGAAGTCTGGATTCTTGTTCTTGTCAACACAAGGAGAAACAAACATAGGTCTTCCCTCCACAACTTTACGATCCAGCCCAAGAGCTTGCAGAGCACACTTCTCATCCTTGAACTCCACATAGCAGTAGCCCCGGAAAGTCCCCTTGTTGCTGAACACTGGACGGATTTGTGCCACCTCCCCACAGCTCTCAAAGAGCTCTTTCAGTTTCACTTCAGGATCTGTCATGTTGTAGGAAAGGTTGCTGACAAAGACAGTGATGTTATCTTTACTGCTGTCGTGCAGAACTTTTGGGATGTCTTTTCGGCTGGTGGATGGCTTTTCTTTTTGGTTAGTGGGATGATCTGGTTTCTCAGGTCCACTTCTTCCAAAGAGCCCAGTTTCTAACTCCATGTCTTCTTCAAGAAGCAAACCATCACCATCTCCCTTATGCCTCTTGCTGGGTTGCTCTGCAGATGAATGAAATTGAAAGCCTTACTAGTAGTAAAGTAATATGGTTTCATTCCTCACTGAAATTAGTTTGTCCTCCATTACCAATACAGAACCTGGAAATAGCAAATATGAATGAAATCAAGAACACAATGACAGATCTCATAGACAAAACAGAAACCTCCCTCTGGTTCTTATTTATAGCTTGACCAAGACAGTAAGGACTTAAATGGAAGCAGCAAAGATATTTCTTCTGTTTTTCCATCAGTTACAACTACTGACTCATGTTCTCTTTGCCTAAGAGGATCTTTAACTAAAATAAATAAATAAATTAATAAAACCCTAGTAGCAGCAATCTTAAATCTTATTACCACCTTCCAGGAGACTGCTACACTACTGAGCAACCCAATTGAGATTGATGACTGCATCATTTAACAGTTGAATCATTTAAAAAAAAAAAAAGTCAACACAGTATTTATCTGAAATAAAAAATATCTTTTAAAATCTAGAGTAGCTCTTTTTAAACATACGCTTCTGGCCAATAAAAAACATTTAGTTTTGCTTTCACTTCACAACACAATGAAGATCTGCTTGGAAAAAGAGCTCTTGAAAAGACAGTAGTTCTAAGGGCAGTGGTGGCACTTCCCCATCTGCCTTCAGCTGCAGGCAGACACCTGGTAACACCCTCTGTTGCCACAAAACTGACATGCATTTTTTACCTTCTTCCTCTTCTTGTCCCCATTCACCCTCATCATCATCATCTGCTTTGCGTTTTTCACCAATCCTATTTTTTTTGGCCTTTTTGGAAGCCTTCTTTTCTGCTCGAGACTGCTTTCGTTGCTCAGCTTTCTCCTCCTCCTGCCTTGCCAGAGCAGCTTCTTTCTCAGCAGCCTAAGAACAAGCAAGATTTTTTTTTTAGGTGACTGCAGATTACAGAGCATTCTCACACACTGGTTTTCCTGTTATTTTTTTGTTTCTCTTCCTTATTGAACTTGTAGGGTTTTCTCCTAAGCTACATTACACAAACTAATAGGCTCATCCTTTAAAGCACATCTCAATTGTTTGCTCTTATAGCTTTCCTGGAGCACTCACATTATTCTTACTCATCCAAGTGCCAAAAGGTGAAATATAGAAGAGCATCAAAAAGAAATTAACCACATTTTAAAATGAAAATCAATAGTTCCTAAGCTTTAAAGACAATTTGAGTTATCTACATGAACCAACATTGGAAATTCATGGTTGAACAGTAGGTATTTCCTATAAACTGCTTAAGTAATTCACAAAGTTCTGACCTTTGCTCTTTGTTCATTAACTCGAGCTAATCTGTTTTCTGTTTTTTGAACAGCTGCATCCCAGTCTTCCAATGTCCCTAGAAGATTTAAAAACAAACAAAAAAGCACCTTGCATTCAGCCTTCCCATAATTTGAAAACAATTCTAGAAAAAAATAAGAATATCTGAGTTTGCAGAACTAACTCTCCTATTGCCATTATACATGACAATTCTAAATATAAATGATAGCCTTCAAAGAAAACAAAACCCAAGCAGAGAAAAAACCTCTCACATATCATACAATGCTTCAGAAACGCATGGAAAAATCCAACCAATTGCAGCTGGTTCTCAATCAGTGCAGAGAAGGGAAAAGTTCACAGTCCTTGTGCACTAACTAGACTGTAAAATGAAACAACTTGCAGTTTGTTACCTTCTATCCTTTCCAGCGTGAGCAGCACCTCACAGACGTGCTCTGGATAGTCACTTGTGCACTGTACTGCTCGATGCAAGGCCTTCCTGCAGTGCTGGGTGTCACCATGAGCTCTACAGTGTAGAAAGTGTTGCAGTAAGGAGCCAAACCTCCACGTGGAGGCTGCAAAGCAGGACTGTTAACTGTGTTCCATGCAGACCCTTCCCCTCCACCCCCAGCTAGCTCACACTATGCTTTGTTGCTGCAATGTTTCTAAAATACACTCCACAGCCCTTTTCTGATAACCACAAAAGCATATCATAAACCCTCATGAAGTACACCCATGCTGAACATACCAATCTTATCTCAAACAGATGAGCAAATTAAAAAATATATACATAGATACACTCACATATATACAGACTCCTCCCTCCAGCCAAGCTCTCACCTTTCCAGGTTATAATATTCCAGCCACATGTTAGCATATTTGGCATTCCCTTTAGTCATAATGTTGTCCCAGAGCTCTCTGGCCTTCTGCATGTTGTTACACAAGCGGGCCTGAAAAGCAGCACTCAACATGTTAGTCTTATCAGTTTAAGATTATTTGTTCAACACCACGTCCCTCCCTGCCATCCCTACTGTCTCCCCATCAGCCAAAAAACAAAGAATCAACAAAAAATCCCCCCCCCAAAAAAATCCAAATCCCCAAACACAGAAACTCAACCCACCTAACACCATGCATACCAACCCAGCAAACAGAAGAGAACACCTAATGTCATCCTACCACTGAGTAACACCTCCTGTACCCACTTGTTCCATCAGCCTCAGTCCCTGGCTCCCACAGGTACTTTTGGTCATCATAAAACATTGGAGATAACTCTTCCTGAACTTTTCCTTCTGCCTTTATTGATTATTGTACCTAATACACTGATACCAGTACTAGTTTGAAATCAGCTTGTGTAGGCAGCACTAGATTAGGGAGAATTCAAGGCAATTTTCAGACTGAAGTATTCAGCTTCAAGTCACCATGGCTAACCTGCTGACCAAGTTACTCCCACGTCTGTACTGCAGAGCAGACACAGCAGTACAGACATTCTAAAAAGCCCTGATGACTTTCTCTAACATACTCTGAGATGTCCTGCCTCAAGCCTCAGGCTACATTATGTGCAAGAACGGAAGAAGAAACTCGCTGAAGAAAAAAGACAATGTACAAGAAAATTGCCTTCAATAGTTGGAATGTTTGAGAAGAAACTCCTTTTGGTCTAGCAATGAAAACAGAACAGATAAAAGCATCACCTCAACCCTTGCCCAGTTCTGCATGATGGTACAGGATGGATCTCCACTTTCACTGAAGCCTGGGAAGAAAAATAAATACTGCTTGCAAACGGCTCTTAAAAAATTACTCTGAACAAAGCAGGTGATACATTGGATCATTTAACTCACGCTCTTCTACTTCTTGTTTCAAGTACTCCACAGCACGTGCAAACGCACACCGCAGCTCTTCCAGCTCCTTACTCGAGTCTGTAGAGAAAAGAAATGCCTTAAAATTATAATTTTCATTTCTTAACCCCCCTCCAAAGCCTCTCCACTAACATCCTTGGATGATTTTATTTTGCTAATTGGGGGAGAAAGCAGTTTTTTGTGAGGTATGTGAAACTTGGGTTTTTCTGTATGTTTGTTTCCCATAGAAGTTCTATGTGTCTGAAATTGTAGCAGCAAACAAATGTATATTCAAACACACTGGATATACCTTGTGTGAAATCCACCCTTCTTCTTAGGTAATCAAGATAGGCCTGCCAGATTTCCACATAATCTGTTGCCTGAATAAAGCCTGCATTCAGAGCCTTTTCAAACATGTCTGAAAGAAATGGAGGGAAAAAAAAACAGGCAAATATACACTTCCTTTTCCATTATATTCCAAAGTATAAGACAAAATACAAGACAACCAATTTACTACATGCAGGACAAGAAATTCACTGTAAAGCCACTTTAACTCAGCAGTGCTCAAGCAAAGTTGAAATGAAGCTCTTGCTCAAAGGTGAAGCTGCTCAACCAAAAGAGCTGTGCCCTAGAAGCACACTACTGTAAATTGCATCAGTTTTAAGAGTGCTGCAGAAGTGTTACAACAAACTCTCCAGGTCACACACCATTTAGAGTACAGCAAGGCATTCTGTACTGTCAAGAAATTTTGTTTTGTTGAGATCATCTTTCCTTACCAGAAATCATGCAATGATCAACTCCATGCCTCTCCATTGCCAAAAGATACTGAATCCAGAGCCCAACTGTCCAGGGACAGTTCCTGACAGCACGGTCATGAGCAGACAAAACCAATTCTTTCACTTTCAGCTGCCGGTCCTGAAATAATCACACACCAAAGTTTTAAGCTCCTATCAGCCAAGAAAGCCCACCTAAGATAAATACTAGCTTAAAACGAGTTAACACCTTAAAAAAAAAATAATTATTTTCATCTTATATTTGAAATCTAAGACAGGATTGGTATTTCAGATTAGATACACAGAAGAACTCAGTGAATGCCCTCAAAATAGAAAGGAGGAGCAAAACAACTCTGTGCCAAGTTAAGCCTGGGGAAGACACAAACAAAAACCCACATGGAAAACAAAACCAAGATCTCTTTTTTCCTTCCTTACCAAGTACTGATTGTAGCGTGCCCAAAGGTCTGGTACGAGGCAGTTCTCAGCCAAAGCCCTCTCGTAGATCAACTGAATGCGAGCTGGATCACCAGCTTTCATCTCAAAATCAATGTAAGCCTGGTATTCTGCTAGCTTCGGTGTTTCAGCACCCAGCTATAGGTTATGAAAAATAAAAATCTTCTCAACAAACCACGATTCAAACAGTTCAAATGACTCAGTAGGTCCTGCACAACATTTCAAACCTGAGCTTGACCTCTAAATATCAACTGCTTCACCAGTTTTAGTGCTGGGAACTAGACACCAGCTTTTGATTTAACTCTTTGTTTTTAAAGGAAGTAACAGCATTACCAGTGCCTCTTCGTACGGTTTACACTTCTCCAACTGCTGCAGGGCTTTTTTGTAGCTTTTTATTGTTGTTTCTGGTATTGGATCTTCAGACCACTCCTCATATTCAGCATACGAAGCCTCCATATCTGTTAAAACAGACATGAAACTCAATGGACTAAATAATCAGAATTCCACCTCTGTTTGATTCTAAGACATTCATATTTCTGTTTACAGTTTTGTACCTTAACTGTCACACTACCACGTGGTTAAAGGGTTCAGACACTTCAGCTTATACATGTAATTTGAACAAAAACTCAGGACAAGTTGTTTAAAAGTTGACAACTTTGCTTTACAAAACCAAATTTGCAAGATTTTCCCAGGGTTTTCAAGAAGAAACCAACCTAAGTTCTTTCAATATGCAACTGAAGTTTAAGACCTGCACCACCTCTCTTCTGTAAGCAGACAAAGAAGCAAGAAAAGGGATTTGAGGAGTTTAAAGTATGAAACTGATACAGCAGGACTATCAATCCAGCTGTCAGCACGTATCATTTACCTGTCAGCCAAGGTTCTTATACAGTGAGCTTCTCAGCTGAATTCCTGGTTCCTAACGGCCATGTTTGTGTTAATTACTTGTACTTTAAACAGCCTAAATGATCTCAAACTACACACCAAAGTAGAACAAAGAAACAACCCAAGTTTCAAGCACTACGAGTATTTCTGGCCAAATAGGAAACATGCATCATTCAGAAGCCCCAGAGACAGGCAAACGTAACTGATTCATGAGTACTCAAATACCACAGCTGCAATTTGTGTGGCTCTACGAGAAGAATCATCACAATTAATGCTTACTCTGCCATCATACAGTTTATCCATGCCACCTCCCCAAGTGCACAGGCTCTCACCTAACAGTGGGATCCCCAGCTGGCGCCTGAACAGCGTGTGGATCCTCTCAAGCTGGCTGCACAGCATCTGCTGCTGCTCAGGAGACGGAACGCTGCCAGGAGCTGGCTGCAAACAAAAGGATTGAAATTAATCAGCTCCCTGATTAAAGCCTGAGCTGATGAACACGAGGGGGTATTGTTTATGGGCTGGGGAACTGGGCTCCAAATTGTTGAACTGAATTGTTGAAGAACACACATGGCCGACTTGCATTTCGTGTGGCTGCTGTGAAAGGTACAAGTTGGAAACTGCTAGAGTCAGAAGCTGATGAGTGTACAAAGCCAGTGAAAGCAGACACGCTGGGAAATGACAACCTGGAGAAAAACAAACAGCGTGAGATCACACCAATTCCCAAACCCACTGGACTGCCAGAAGGGTTTTCAGTAAATCCTTGGCGCCCGCAGAGATGTAAACAGAAAGGAATCTGGAAGTTTCAAAACAAGCAGAAAAGAATTCTCCCATTACTCTTCTGCTTGGGTATTTCATTACTGTTCAACTTCCACATCTTACGTAGCAAGCTACAAGGAAGCAGAAATATTCACATTCTGGACACCTCGCTAAGTTTTTGAAATATAAAAGGGTAAATCAGTGAATAAATTCAACACTGAGATGCACAGCAGTCTGGAAATGCAAGCATGACTGATCATGGGCAAAAAAATTCAGAATGATAGTGCTAAATAACAAAGCTACTTATTGTTGACAGTTCAACTAATAAAGCAGAGAAGTTTTATGATCTTATTTTAACACAGCTCCACTCTTACACCAGGTAAACACAAAGATCTGACTGTTTGACCTGGGGAGAAACGTTTCCACAGCTGAAAAGAAACAACTGAGTGACACCACCACCTCTTTTCTCTAAGGAGACTGACGATGGAGCAGCACAAGGTGACCTCCAAAGCTACATCACAGCTTGTTACTGGCAGCAGCCCACCAATCCAGGCTTACCTGTGCTGTTTCCAGGATGGCATTCTCAAACTCACGGTATGCTTCCCACAGAGCTGTTCCTTTTGTCACGTGCAGCCCAACTGCTGTTAACGCTCTCTCAAATATCGAGCGAACTTTCTCAATTCCCCCTTCCTGACCAATGCCACCAATGGAGTACTGGGCATATTCCAGCCAAATTTCAGGACCTAAGCAAGGTTATGAGAAACAGATGAGTTAACGTCCTCGAAAATAAAAAGGCAAGCAAATACCCATCAAAAACATAATAACTTTATTTGCCAGTCAGTGTAGCAGGCCTTTAAACGGTCTTTAACTGTCACACCTCAGAAAAGAAAATAACACCACTCCATTCTTGTATTTTTGATTCAATTTCTGCATTAAAACATCATGAAGAAACTTTTCTCAGAAAGAAACTCATAAGCTGGAGGCAGCACATGTTATAAACTTACAGATGTAGTCTTTCACAGCTCTCTCAAACAGCTCATAAACTTTCTCCCGCTCTGAGATTTCAGAAGCCATTTTTATCTCATCCTTCAGCCAGTCCAGCCAAATTTCTGAAACCAAGGAGTTTACAAGTCAACAATGCTTGTGAGTTTATAATAGGCTTAAAAATGGGGACAGAGACAATGAGAGAAAAGAAAAATTTTTAAGTCCCCACATCTATTCACAATGAAATGAAATGCTTGGTACTGATCTCTCCAACCTAGTCCTACACAAGCACATTTCTATTTAAAGAGAGATAAAGTGGTGAGCAGCAATTTATTAGCACCTTGCACAGAGGACACGTGTGCCTCCTGATGCCTCTGTGACTGCTGGTGCACACCTTTTCCCCCCCCCTTTTTTTTTTTTTTTTTTTTTTTTACAACAATCAGTAAATGGCTTTAGAGGCAGCAAGTTCCCACGTGCCTAAGAGGAAACCTTCATTTGTCAAGGCTGGAAGCCCACTGCCAAAACAGCCTCTGCAGTATTTACATTGTTACTGTGTTAATTATGAATAAAAATTAACGCCTGCTTCAAGGGCTACCTACACCTTGCACAAACACAGTGTTTTGTGCTGCTTGCCTGGGAAATTTCACTTTTAGCAGCAGTGTGTCTGGCTCTGAGTCACACCCCCTAAGTGACTGGAGCCATTTCAGTGCTGCCATCCCACAGCTGCACGTTATCAGCCCTACAGCAAAGGCAGTACAAGCAAACCCATGCCTGCCCCTGAGCTCCTGCAGCATGTGAGCTCCTGCAGATGCCCCCTCCCACCACTTTCAGCCTTTAGCAGGACCCTCAGGAAGAAGAGGGCAGGACAGCACAGATGCAAGCAGCAAGAACTCAGATTTCTGTGAGACTCACTGCCCTGCACCTGGCAAAGCCCAGGCTTAACGTTGGCTACTTTCACTCATTGCATTCAGAGCTTCAATCTGACCTTTCAGGCTGGAACAAAGTGGCTGAGACCTAGCACAAAGACATTTTTTTCACTACTGAAATAATTTTAATTCACACTGATAATGCTTATTGGTATCAGCTGCAAGGAGAAGCAGCTCTGTACCTTCAGTAAGTGGGAAGAGTTCACTCATCTTCTGCCGAGCTCTTCTGAGCTTCACCAGCTCTCCCTCCTGGCGGAGCAGCTTTATCAGATCCAAGTGACAGTTGTAGTCAAAAGCATTGATAGAAAGCTTTAAAAAATAAATACAGTTTTTAAACACATGCAAAGGCAGAAAACCTTTAGCAAAGCAGAACTTCACGCTCTCTTTTGCGACATGCAAACCCCCTCACCAGTTCAATAACATTACTAAGGTTGGAAAAGATCAGTACGACCACCAAACCCAACCCACTCCCACTGACCACGCCTCATACTGTCACACCTTCACAGCTCCTGAACGTTCAGGGACGGTGACCTCAGCACCTCCCCCGGGCAGCCTGTGCCAATTTCACAGCAAACGAGTTCTTTCTTATGATCAGACAGAACTTCCTAGGTTCCAGTTTGTACCCACGGCCCCCTGTCTTGGCGCTGGACAGGGTTGAGAAGAGCCTGGCCCCATCCTCTAGACACGGACAAGCACTGCTCCCTCAGCCTTCCCTTCTGCAGGAAGGACAGCCCCAGGGCTCACCAGCCCCCAGCCACCTCTGCAGCCCTTCACTGGGCCCCCCTAGAAAAAAAAAACAACAGAGCTTTAAAGCTCTGCTGAAAACTGAACTCAGAGCCCCAACGCCCGAGAGCCCCCGGGTACAGACACAGCGCTGAGCAACACCCAGAGAGCCCTCCTCCGCGAACGAGCCTTAATTCCTTCACAAACACGAAACAGACCGCCGAGTTTCCTTTCAACGCGTGAGAGCCGCTCACTGACGCTCCCTCACCCCAAACGAGGCATAAACACGCGGACGTAAAGGGACAGCCCGCACCGCGGGCGCCCAAAGGTGACCCCATCACCTCGGGAGGCGTTTCCAGGGGTGCGCCACCACAGCAGGGCACGGCCGGGCCCCACCTGCTCCTCCAGCCGCTGGATCTCCGCCTCGTTCTCCTTCTCCTCATCCTCGCCGTCGCCCGACGAATCCGAGTCGCCCTCATCGTCCGTCTCTCCGCCGGACTCGGGGTCGCCCTCCGCCATGCGCTTCTCCTCCTCCGCCGCCTCAGCTCCCGCCGCCGCCATCTTGTGCAGCTCGCCTCGCAGCCGGCCGCGCTCCGCCAGCCTCTGGGGTTGCCCGCGGCGCGCCCGCTCCGATCCCTCGCACCCCGCCCACACGAGCGCGGCGAAAAGAAGAACGATCGATCCTCCCGGAGAGGCTCCGCGCTTCTCCGCGCCTCGCAGACGCCAAAAGCCGAGCGGCTCCGCGTGCTGCCCCCTCGTAGCCTCGGCTGCGGAGCAGGCAGTGCCGGGGAACGCCTCGAGGCCTTGAGCGCCAGGGGTCCTTCGGGAGGTTGGTGCGGGCAGACGCAAGATGGCGGCGCTGAGGGCGGCGGGGGCGGCGCTGCTCCGGCCCGGGAGGGGCGCGGCGGCGGGGGTGGGCTACCACAAGAAG
>VXAB01004378.1:321386-335168 GCA_013399175.1 Odontophorus gujanensis
ACCCTCAGCCCTGAAGTCACTCTCCTGTCCCTGTGTGGCGGCTCCTGTGCCTCGTGGAGCCGAGCGCTGTCCCTGAGACCTCCGGCATTCCCGCAGGTGGAAGTGGATGAGAACGGCCGCATCGTTGATGCTCGCTTCAAAACTTTTGGCTGCGGCTCGGCCATCGCCTCCAGCTCTCTGGCGACGGAGTGGGTGAAAGGGAAGACGGTAAGGGCTTGGCGTGAGGGCCACAGTGGGGAGCAGGTGCAGACTGACACCTACTGCTGGGATCAGGGAAGGGTACGGGCCTCGGGAAGCACCCTCTAGGTGTGCACACACAGAAGCTCAGAACGCAGTTTCATCCTTCCCAGCCTGATTTCTAAAGTGGTGTTTGCCTTTCTCATGCTAGAACACTGACAGCGTCCTTTACTGCCTTAGCAAAGTGTTAGTTTGGGACATGAGATGTGGTTGTTTCCAGAGCTTTGAAGCACGCCTGTAGCAAACGCCTCTGTAGTGTGTGTGTGCATGATATGTGTGTGTGTATGCAGTGACTGGTGACTGCACCCTACCCATGCATTTCAGGTTGATGAAGCGTTGAAGATCAAGAACACAGATATTGCAAAAGAACTTTGCCTTCCTCCAGTCAAACTGCACTGCTCCAGTAAGTAAAGAATCAAACAAGTCCTTATTAAAGAGCATGGATGCGTTGCGTGTTCTCCAAGTAAAGTTTCTGCACGTATAGCAGAGCTAAGGCTGACCCAGAGAGGTGGGCATTGCTTGGCTGCTTCTGCTTATACTGCATCCTTTGTTCCAGTGACTTGTCACTGTTCATGAAGTACTTGTAAAACACATTGTTTTGTGCTTTTCTTTTTCCTAGTGCTGGCTGAAGATGCAATCAAGGCTGCCTTGGCTGACTACAAGTTGAAGCAGAGTCCGAAGGAAGGAGAGTCAGAGCAGAAAGCTTAACTAATTCCTGAACAGACTGTAGAGGTTGTCCTCATTCCAGTTAAATTTGCAGTGCAATTATTCTAGCTATTAATAGAACCCTGTGCACTACTCAAGAAGCTGTAAGATACGCACAACTCAACGCACAATGTGTCACTGTTCATGTGTGTACAGCCACTCTGGTAGTGCTTAAACAACTGGAACATGGGTATTGCAGCAGCCTCTGTGCTATTAGGACTGCTTTTGAACTATTAGTGTGGAGGACTGCTCCACTGCAGGGAACCCCAGTAGCTTCTCACAGGAGGGAGAATCCTGCTGCTCCACTGTTGGAAGGGCTGCACTTTTTTCTTTTGGAATTGTATAGTTTTGCCTCATGTTTGACAGAGTTCAGCAGGAAACATTGCCTTGGTCTTAATGCTTATGTAAGATCTGCTGATCACTTTGAATCAGTGCAGTAGATAAATTTCGGGTGGTTTGTCTGCAGCTGTGTTGGAGTTGCATTTCACAATCTCTGACCTCTCACATGCTGTCTGTCCCCTGCATCACTGCTGCTCTCTGGGAGGAGCTGGGATGCTTCACCAGGCACTAGAGGGCACTGACTGTGCAACTGGGAGATGAGCAAACAGCAGCAGCTGTGGTTGGGAGCCAGGAAGTACAGACCCAGCAGCATTAGCAGGGCTTGTTTGTTTTTGTGTCCTCCAATAGCAGCAGAGTTAACACTGGAAAATCTTTCAAAAGCATTCAACCCTTGGATTTGCCAAATAGTCTCTTAAAAGAGATTCAAACCCAGGATGCAAATAGCTTAACTGGGATGTAATGCTGAGGGGAACCTCCTTGGAAGAGCAGGGCTCAGTCTGTGCCTTCTGAACTTCCCCCACCCTGCTCAGAGCAGAGCTAGCAGCTAGTGTTCTTGATCCTCACCTGCTGGAAGAGCTGATTTTGGATGCTATCTCTGACAACCTCTGTTGCCTGTTGTAGTTTTAGGACTGGGTTCTCCTCAGCTGTGGAAGGAGGTTCAGAAACAGCCTGGCAGACATCTCTCCTCAGCCTCTCTCTCTGCACAGCTAAAGCTGCTTGAACTGCTTTGCTGGAGGAGGGGGTTGTGGAGAGAGCAGGGTTTGATGTTCAACGAGTGGAGGATCTGCACACCTGCTCCCTGGCAGCATGGGGCACAGCTTCATTTCAGAGCAGCAGTGTTTTGTAGCCATGCAGTGTGACTTCCCCTCTGTGCTGCCCTGTGCCTCATGGCCGTGCTGGTTTCCAGGGGAGCACTGCCACAGCTTTTCAAATCAAAAAGAAACGCGCTCAAAAATCTTTGCCTGCTCTTACAGATTTTAACATCCTCCCCCCACAACCCCACCCTGTCTTCCTTTCCAGTTTTCATACCTAAGATGTTTCACAGTTGCATTAAAAACAACACATTTGAAAAAAAATATATAACTGGCTCACTCTGGTTTCTGTCCACAACGTAATTATTTTTTTTAGTGCCCTAATCTGCCAAGCAGGACACGTGTTCTTGCTGCTGTGGGGTGTGGTTGTCACAAAACAGCTTTCGTGGTCCCTCAGCTCAGCACCACCCTGTGCCCAGCTCAGCTCTGACCCTCACTGTTGCCCCTCCTGTCAACGAGGAATGTGCATTGCTCCCTGGGAGCAGCTGTGTGATCCACCAGTCAAAAACACACGGATCAGGGAAACTTCAGCCACCCACGTGCACTTTGGGGCAGAATGGGCTCATTGTGCTCACAAGAGCCCCTCGGGCTAAAGAGCAGGAGGGAGATAAAAGCCAGCACTCTGCTGGGAAGGCATCTGCACGGCCACGTTCCCATTTGCCCTGGGCTCGTGGCAGGGGTCTGGTGGGGCTCTGCCGACCCCACTGCAGCCCCACAGAGCAGGGAGAGGCGAGGTGGGAGACTCAGCTCATTGCTGTTGCATCCCTGCTGGGGGGCTCCCTGCAAAATGCTGTCAGCTGGAGCAATAAGGATACACAAGCACGGGGTTACATTGGTGGGAGGATGTGGGGATAGATAACAGCACATATAGTTGCTTTAAACCCAGGAGAGGTGGTGGTCACAATCCCATAATAAATAGGGAATTCCCCCCCCCACCCCTTTCTAAGGGTCAGGACTCACCAAGCATTGCAGAGGAAGCACTCTCCAGGTAGAGATGCTTCCCTTGTGGCTGCCAGCCCTTAAATGAGGTTAGGGAGGGGTGGGCCAGGGGGGTTACACCCATGAATTGCCTCCACCTGTACTCCACCTGGTGCTCAGTGACTGTTTCAGGCCGTGACCTAAGGACTCCCATGCACGAGGACACAGAGCTGTGCTGCCTCCCAGGCACAGCAGACTCTTGCCTTCTGTCAGCACGTCCTGCTGCAGGACAGGGCACGGGGCTGAGTTCTCAAAGCAAACCCGTGGCCGTGTTCCCATAGGGGATGAGAGGTGCAGCACTGTGCCCTCCACGCTTGCCCTGCTGTGCGACGCCAGATAACGGTTTCCGAGAATTGGGTGCAGATTGTGCAGGAGATAACTGCGTGCCCTGGCTCTGAGGGCATCACCAGCAGTGAGCACACGGCTGTAGGGAGCAGAACTCCGGGAGGGATCCCGTTATTACTTTCTAAACAAAATATTTTGCTGCCTTCTGCGGTGCTGAGCCTCGCCTGCCCGTCCAGGGAAGGATGGCACCGAGCCCGTGGCTTGCCTACTCTGACAGCTCCAGAAACACACATCAGAGGAAGAAATGCGTGTAGTAAATGTCTTTATTCATAGCGAAGGGGGTTAAGAAAATAAGGCGTAACTCCAGCTCCTCTCTGAGCTCCGTTCACTGTGCTTTCCGAGGGGTTTGTGACATTCAGGGCATACAAACAAAAGGATGGGGGCATTGTCACTGCATCTTCTTCCCTCCTGCTAAGGTTGGCTAAGGTTTTCCCTTCTTTTTCTCACCAAAACACGTCCAAAATGCCTCCAATCTCCACCAGGCACTGCGGGGGGGGGGGGGGGGGTGTTGTAAGAGTGAGATGGAAGCAGCACATCCCCCTCCCCAGTCCAAGGGGTCTGTGATGTCTCCAGGCCACCACAGAAAGTCCGAACTACTGGCAGGCCATGAAGTCATGGGTCATGGTCCCTCCGTGCCCCATTGCCTGGGTGGGGGCCAGGATGCGATAATGAGCAAAAATAACATCTGCAAGAAAGCTGTGCAAGGATAGCAGGGAGACCCAGCCTGGGCTTTTCTTTATTTTTGGGGGGGGATCCAAGGAAAGCACCCACGGGGAGAGCACAAGCGATGGGTTCGGCTGCAGTGAGCACCACAACAACCCAAAGCACGGCTCAAAAATGGCCTCCCATAGCTTCACGGGGTTGGGGGGAGGTGAAGGGGGGGGAATGGGGCTTCATCGGGGCTTCCTCGAGCCTCCACGTTCAGGTGGGCAGTGAGCAGGGCCTCCAGGAGCCCGGCTCCAAGTCCATGGTTGGCACTAGGTGCTGGGAGAGCCATCTTGGGCCTCGTCGCCCTCTGCGCTCGTTGCCTCCGGCCCCACTCCTTCAGCGTCTTGATTTTGGGGAGGGGGCTCAATGGGTTGCTTGCTGCCTTCTTCCTCCCCACCCTCGTGCTCTCCCCGGGCACCGGCCCCGTTGGCCAACGGCGCTTTAGTGGGAGATTTGAGGCTCTGGGCCGCGGCCAAGATGTCAGCCCGCAGCTGGCGGCCGCAGTCCAGGGGCTCCTCAGCGTCGGGGTCTGGAGCCTTCTCGGGCACTTCGCTGAAGGCCCGGGGCCCTCCAGTCTTGTCCCGTTGGTCCACATACTTCTTTTTGGGGAAGGAGGACGGGTAGTACGCCGAGGCCTTGTGCTTCTGCCGCACGATGACGGCGGCGCAGATGATGAAGAGCAAGACGAAGGCCAACGAGCCCACCACCACCACCACCAGCATGTACTCCTTGAAGAAGTCCACCAACCCGTGGAAGACATTGCCCGGCGCTGAGCTGTTGGTGATGGCCGTCCCCATTGCGTCACCCACCGTGGGGCTGCTCCCCGGCGTCACGGGTTGGGCGGGGGGCAAAGCAGAGGCCTCCTCTCCATCCCCACTGCCACCACTGGGCTCGGGAAACACGGCCACGTGCCGTGGGGCCACCGAGTGCACTGGGGCCACCAGAAACACCAACAGCAGCAGAAGGCACACAGGCAGCTGCACTGCCATTGCCCTGCAGGGAGCAGGGGGACAGCAAAACATTAGGGGTTGGTGGCGAGAAAAACCCAAACCCTGCCCCAAACGAAGATCACATCACGTTGACCCCAACCCAAGCGTTGCGTTGGCCCCAACCCAAGCAGTGCATTGACCCCAAACCACACGCAGTTAAAATTCTTGAAGAAAAGCAAAAATCGGCTTTGGTTTGCTCGCTGCGATGGTGGTGAGGATAAGCAAAGTTTGTGTTTGTTTTGCAACGAGGCGCTGTAAAAATAGATGGAAAGCAGCCCAGTGTGATTGCTCAAGTCGTGGGGACGCTGTGTGCGCGACGAGGTGACCAGGGCGAGAGCCAAGAGCTGGCTGCAGGCTGCCTTCGTCGGCTTAGAAAATTCCTGAAAATTGAGGTTTCCAGTGGAAACTCTGACACAGACGGAGCCGCCGCGTTTCCCAACGCTCGTCCCAGAGCACAGTGCTCCCAACGCTTTCCAGCCTGAGCTCAGCTATAAATAGGCTGGCGAGAGCTCAGCCGGTACCAGACACAGCACATCCCCCCGGCCACATCTCCCATCCTTACACCCCCAAATCCCAACCAGTTTGGGGTTTTCTCTCCCAGTCTCAGCCTTCAGCCGGAGCTCACGGAGTTCCAGCTCTCTCTGGCTGCAGAAATGTGGTTTGCATTAAAGCAGCGCGTGCACAGGGTGGGAGGTGGCCCTGCAATCCCTGCAGGGAGTTTGGGGGATGCTGTTTTAGGACCGGGGCGCGCTCTCATGTCCCAGAAAGGTGACTCCATTTGCAAGAAGAGCCAGCAGCTGCAGAGTCAACGCATGAAAGCCAAATGGGTGCCCATGGCCATCCCACTGTCCCCACCACGTGGCCCCACTCCTGGCTTTGCCACGCCAATGCAAACCCAAATCTGCTTTCTGCAGCTCGAGAATTTGGAGGGTTTGATGCTGTGCAGACGTAGCATTCCCCAAAGCATACAGACAGCTGTGGCCCCATCCTGCACCCCGAAAGCCATCGAGCTTCTCCACAGTTGGAGTTCGAGCAGAAAAGAGAGCACAAAGCATTAGAAAGTGGGAACTTCGGGGACCCCATGCAACGGACTCGGGGTTCAGGGGGCTCACCTCACCGGCACCGCGTGTCTGTCCCGTGCTTCTCTGTCTGTCCGCACCGAGCCCTACTCCCGCTCCCTCCTCCTCCTCCTCCTTCTCTTCCTCCTCCTCCTCCTCCACCCGCCGCAGCCCTGATCTCACTGGCTGTGAGCGCAGCGGACCAGCTTGTTCTCATTAGGGCCGTGTTGGGGAGGGAGCAGGGGGAGGCTGGAGAGGGACAGGCGGCCCCCAGCCCACCACAGCCCCCTCCCAGTGGGGCGGCCCCGGGCTGGGGGCTGCTCAGTGAAGGGGATGACCATCCCTGCACCCCTTTTTGGGGGTGCAAGTGGGGAAAGCGGGTGTGAGGAGGGGGCTGCTGCGAGGGATGGAGGTAACAGTGTGGTTCCTTCAGGGTTACATGCAGCCTCAAAATGTGAGCTTTGCCCGCATGCAGTTCCCTTTGGCTGCACCCTAACCTGGGGCTGGATCCTGTCCCTGTAAACCCAAACCTCGCCGTGATGTGGGCATGGGACACACGGTCCTGTGAAGGGTGGTCATGCATCTGCCCCGGGACAAAAGGGACTGGAATTGCACATAGAGCTCTGCTCACCTTCCCCATCCATCCTATCCATCCCATTCATCCAACCATCCCCTCCAACCCATCCTACCGACCCCATCCATCCTGTCTGCCACCAGGCACAACAAAGATGTCCCTTCTGCCCCCCACCTCAATCCCCCCTTTCAGCCCTGGCCTTTCCCTGGATGCCAGACTCTCACACAGTCCCCAGCATCCTGTGGCAATGCCCCATGTGCAGAGCAATGTCCCCAGAGTAGGGAGACCTGGGAGTTATCACTCTGAGATCCATAAAGGTTGGGATGGGGATGAGGACCAAGACAAAGAGAGGGATGGGGTGGGTTTGGGGCTTGGTTCCCTGACACTTCTGGGGGCTCACAGTGTGGCCTCGAGGTGCACAAACAGCTCCAGAATGGAGGCATCACCCCATCCCACCCAGCTCAGCCCCCCCATCCCCTCCATTGCAGCTGAAGTAACCCAAGCAGTGACCTCAGCCCCTTGCTATTTGCATCCCGCCTCCCTGGGGACCCTGCCAGAATCCCCCTAAGAAGCCACCACTTCGGGACCACGGCGCGGGGGATGAGGGTGGGTGTCCCCATTCCTGTCCCCATTTCCATCCCTGACGGGTTCAGGTTTCACCCGGCGTCATCCCCTCTCTCCCAGAAATAACGCACCGGTCCGGCAGCCCGCCGGCTGCTCGCAGCTGCTGCTTTTCCTGACCTTAAATTATCTGAAAATCCTAAAAGGGAACGGAGAGGCTGGGATGGAGCCAGGGCCCCACTGCGTGCCATGCGTCCCCATTCCTTCTCTCAAGGACCACGGGGCCGTGAAGGGATTTGGGGCAAGGCAGCACTGGGGAGCACCGAACCGCCCTCCCCAGCTGCAAAAAGCACAGTTTGGGGTGGCCCCGCTGCCAGCACCCACCGACCATTACGATGCTGTTTTTGGGGACTGGGCAGGGCAGCACCGCCCGGGTTGTGCTGTGTAATTTGGGGCAGATGAAAGGTGGGGGCCCACAGGGCTCAGCTCGGCACAGCCCCGAGCCCAACCGGCAATTTGGGAAATTTCAGCCTTGCTCTGCTTGTAATTTGCTCCATTGGGCTCGTGCTTTGCTGCGGCAGCATAACAGCTGGGGGGGGAGGGGGAACTCATCCTGCAGGGCTGCACCACTGCATGCGTGGCTGTGTGGGCAGCACAGCAGCACTGTGCACAGCCAGGCACGCATCTGCCTTGGCAGCCAACCTGCCCGCTGCCCCACACGTTGCGTGGCACCACGTCCCTCTGATGGCAGATGGAAGAGCAGCTTGTGGGGTGGCCCCACGGCGCTGCACCGGCCCCGCAGCCTCACCGTAAACATTTACACTGAGTGAGGTGGAAAATATTCAAAGCAGAGCGTGAATGTAAACACTCGGGGGCCGGGGAGGGAGCAGGACGGCCGCCCCTCTGCTTTTGAGGCACGGATATATTGGGGTACAGCACTTCTGGGGGGCTTTGCTGCCCCAGTGCAGCTGCAAGCAGCGGATTGAGCGGGGTGGTTGGGGATATGGGGACAAGGAGCATGGTGGGACGGGGCTGGGGATTGAGGGAGTGGGATGCTGAGCTGGGACAGGGATGAGGATGTGGAGATGAGGATGCTGAGCCTGGAAGGGGAGGGATGGGGATGGAGGGAGGGGGACACGGTGCCCTGATGGGACAGAGATGGGAATACATGGATGCGGATGTTGAGACTGGAAAAGCAGGGGTGGGGATCCTGTGCCCAAATGAAATATGGATTGGGTTGCAAGGATGTGCCCACACAGGACCAGGATGGTGACACAGGGACACAGCCCCATGGAGGGGCAGAGGGGTAAACCATTTCTGCTCCCTCAGGGGGCTCCTCCAGGGCTGAGCACAGAGAATAGGTTGGGTTGCTGACTCTAGGGGTGGCCAACACATCCCCAGTGGGACAAGGTGGGGCCAGCATGGTCCCAGAGCCTCCTTCTCCCCCTGGACACAAGGCCAAGAGCCCACGGACACCAGCTGGGGGTCGGACCCAGGCCAGCAGCACCCCACCACCCCTGGTGCCATTCCCCCCACCCCACTGTGTGCAACCACGGGCAGGAACACGTTAAGCCACAAACACACCCACTGCAGCACCACCGCCCTTTCCACTCCCAGCATGAGCATGGGAACCCCGTGGTCACTGTCTCCATGTGCTCTGCACCCTGGGAGGGTTTCATTTCTGCTGCTGCCAGCGGAGGAGGAGGATGGAGAAGCGAAATTTCAGGATGGGGATGTGGGCACCAAGAGATGGCCGCATCTGTGTAGCAGAGGCATTTTAATGGGGTGGCTGAGTCTCTTCCATATGGCTCCAATGGGGAGACATCCGTGGCACCAAGGGAGGGCCCCACACTGCTCCATCACCACGATGCTTCAGGAGTGGTCCGGCAGAAAGCTGCTGAGCGTCAGGTTGTCCCCATCAGCTTCAGAGCTGGCATCGACCAGCAGTCTGTGACGCACGGGGACGCCAAGCCGGGGACCGTTGGTGGCAGCACGCTCGTTGTCGGGCAGCAGGGAGGAGATGCAAATCATCTCGGTGGGGCTGAGCTGCCGCCGTGCAGATCTCACCCGCCTCCAAAGCAAAGTGCCCAGCACTGCCGTGCACACCATGAAGAGTGCGGCCACCAGCGCCAGCAGCAGGATGGCCAGCAGGCACTTGTTCATCAGCAAGCTGTTGTCCCACAGCTCAACGGAGGGGTCCGGTGCTGTGGTCCCCCGGGGTTTTGCAGACAAAGGTGTTGTGTTCACCTCCCACAGAGGGTCAGAGCTGGATTTTTTGGAAAGCGTGGTGGTGGAGAGAAGAGCCGGGCGTGGCTCCGTGGAGGTGTCTGTGCCAGTAGTCACGGTCCCATCTGTGTCATGCTCTGTGGACTCCATGAGCTGACTGGGCACAGTGGTGATGCCACTTTGGGGTGCTGTGCCGGGCACTGACTCAGGAGAGCTGGTCTCATCCAGAGAATCCATTGTGGTGGACGCCAAGGTGCTGTCACCCATCTTTGGTGGCAGCTCTGTGCCCAGCAGTGAAATGGGCTCAGGGCTGTTGGTCTCATCCAGCAGATCCGCTGCAGTGACCGGCAAGGGCTTGGCTTGCCTGGGGGTGTTGTCTGGCTTTGGTGGTGGCTCTGTGTCCGAGAGCACGAGGAGCTCTGGGGTGTCGGATTCATCCAAGGAACTAACTGTGGTCACCACAGAGCTGGCACTGACCAGCTCTGTGCCTGCATGAGTCCCTGGGGTGTCATCCAGTGGACCCATGGTGGTGACCACCAGGGCCGTGGGCTGCCTGGTGGTGTTGCCCAGCTCCGTGCCCATCAGCACTTCATGTCTGGGGGATGCGGTCTCATTGCCTGTGAGCATCACAGCGGTGCTGTGGGGTTCAGCATCAGCTCTTCTCCTGCGGGAGGGCAGCGGGGGCTCGGCCGGGGACTGCTCTGCTGCCCCCCAGACCCACTGCAGGCCCTGCTCCGTGGGTCGGGCCCCGCAGTCCTGCAGGGTGCTGAGCAGCAGTGCCAGCAGCATGGTGCGGCCCGGTGCCATGGGACCTGGGAAGGACATGAGGGGTGGGTGAAACGAGGCCCCTCCGCCCGATCAGTGAGTTTGCAAAGGGAAGTGGAGAGGCTGGAAATGGGAAACGAGCCGTGATGGAGACGGTCGCTGTGAGAAGAGTGGGTGCAGGAGGACTGCCCAGGTGGAAATGAAAGCACAGGGATGGTGCAGGCTGCAGATTCACAGCCCCCCAGTGCCCTCCTCTCACTCTGTGCTGACAACACAATGTCGGAGGCACCCACTCAGATCAGGGGTAAAGCCACCCCAAGCCCACCCAGCACTCAACAGTCCCCAAACAGCTGCCAGAGGCCAACAAGGGCCCCTGTAGCCCCACACCCAGCCCCCAAACTGCCCCACATCCGCACTCATCACATCCCAGTGAGCAGCACAGGGCAGAGGGTGGCAGCCCCTGCAGACCCCAAGCATCCCCTGGGGACCCTGCTCCAACCCCATGGGTTTTGAGGCTTACCTGTGCCGGGGGACGTTGCAGGACCCCGAGCTGTAGCTCCGGTGGCCGTCACTGCTGAGAGCAGCGGTCCCAACCCCAGGGGTGCCGTGCAGCTCCCCAGTGGTGCGGGCAGGAAATGTGGCTGTGGTTTTGGAGCCCTGCAGTGGGAGGACGTGACGCTGACACCGGAGGCCACTGAGGGCCCAGGGGCTGCGTGCACCCCAGGAAGCGGCCGCCTGCACCTCTACCAGGGTGGTGGTCCCACGAGTACTCCACCGCCCCGCTCCTCTGAGCCCGGACACTGGGGCTTGTGCTGCCCCAAATGCAGAAGTGATGGGAAAGGCGGTCCTAAAGCTGGCAGCGCCCGTGGCACAGCGCAGGCACAGACCCCTGAGAGGTGACCCCATGGGAGGACACAGTCTACCCCAGTGTGGAAAGGGGAGGAGGGCAGGGGCTGGGCTCTGTGCATTTGCAGAGCCCCCACGCCCAGACGCTTCTCCTTGCAGCCACCCAGAGCAGCGCTCGGGCTCGCAGAGCACAGGGACGTGGGGAGGAACCTGCTCTGACCGCAAGCACCGGCACAGCAGCGCGCAGGAGCTGCGCCCGCAGGAAGGATGCTGTAAGAGCACATCCGCCGCGCACACCCTGCGTCCATAAACACCCCCACCGCAGCCCCCTGCTCCCACACAGGGTGCACTGCTCGGCTGCATCCACCCCAAAGCTTCCTGGGAACCCACGGGGCGGGGGTTGAGCATCACGGGGACAGGGCGTGCACAGGAGGCGAGGGAACATCTCCTGCAGAGAGCATCCCCATCCTGCCCTCTGAGCAGCCCCCAGCTGTGGTTACAGGGGAACCACCATCCCACGGGGCCAGGCTGGGCAGAGTCCCAGAGGACGGGCGGCTCAGCCACCAGCTGACACCTTCGGGTTTCCATTGCTGTGGTTATACCCTATGGTGCCACCACTCATCCCAACCCTGTGCCCCCTTGGGCACAGCTCCACGAGGGGACCTGGGCACGGTCGGTGACGTTCCCCACTCCCACACCTCCCTGGGCAGCCGGGCCCAGCAAGAACACAGTCAAAGAACAAACCAAGAGAAGGAAGTTTGTAATCAATGACTTTTTATCTCTTGAAAATGGAAGCAAATATTTGGACAGATACTATGGCCGCTCTATAAGAGCGCATCTTTCAGGACGTCGCTGGTTCTCTTCTGGGATATCGCGGCTACAAAAAGCTTCAGGCACTGACTCTGGCTGAGCCTGGCTAGGCATCATCAGTTCATTTAAATAAAGTACAAGCTATAAGCTCGCAGCCACGGCGGCCGTTCCTAAACCTCCACCACACACCAACCCACCCGGGCACCTCCATCCAGCGCTTCGGAAACTTATTTCCCTCCAATTAGAAAAAAATAAAATAAACCAAAAAGTCTCCCCAAGCACACAACCACGCCGAGGTCACACACATCAACACAGAGATCACCGTTTGGGGGGGAGACGAGGGGGGGGAGTGGAACTTTGGGTTTTGATTTCCAGAAGTAAAGACACATCAGCTCAGCCATATCCTGCACCACAGAAACGTCACCAAACGGTCCCACGACCTGGAGGGCTGTGACACAGCACCAGCACTCACCCACACCCTCACCTAAAAACACTTCTAGGAAGCTTCTGTGCTATGGGATCGTAACACATCCTCTGCCTTCTGCATCCTGTCCTCGTGCCTCTCTGCTACTTCTCCTGGCTGTCCCCAGCACAGACATCCCTCCAGCACAGAGAATCCTTCATGGGTAAGGAGCGAACATGCAAACATGGAAAATAAAACCCTAATGGGGGAATTGGAGGCTTTCTAGCTAACCTAATGGAAAAAAAGGATCAGTCTGGGTGAAGGGACGCACCCTTCACGCTCCAAGCACACACACGAGCACACACTCTGCAGCTGCACCAGGTCAAGGACCAGAGCACAGCTGGGAGGGGACTGGGGGCTCAGCAGCTGCTGACTGCTTCCTGGTGTCACTCTGACCCCAATAGTTTTGCTCACGTTGGGTTTGAAGGGATGCCAGGCACTGCGTATGGGCAGCACCAACACAGCAAAGCCTGAGGGCTGGCAGAGTTTGGCTGGACAGCACCATGCTGGGCACATCTATGGGAACTCCTATAGCCAGATATAGGGCCATGAACATGGCTGTCCCACGCCCGGGCATCCCCCTGGCAGTGCAGACCTCACGTGAGCAGCAGAAACCCAGCGAGGAGCTTGGCAGGTCCTGCACCTTTCAGCTGAGGATCTCAAAGGGGATGAGGGGTGATGATCTCATCCAGGAACAAACCGTTTCCTGCAAAGTTTTAAGGCAGGGATTGGGGTGGGGGAAGAATCAACCACAGTTGGAGGCGTTTTGTTTCTGGAGACCCATCCTGAAAGTCACCTGGCTGCTCCTTCACATTGCTTCGGAAGCAGGGTCCAAATTTCCATCATCAGCACTAAAGTCTGGGGCAAAGAATTGCAAAGTCACAGCTTTTAAAGGCTCCCGAAAGCAAGCAAGGTGCAGGCACACATCGAGAGCTGAACACCTTCAACACAACACCACTGCCTGCACTGAGGTGACTTCTGCCTGGAAACAAAACCCAGCCACGGTCAGGATGGTCCCAAACTCTCTCCCCAGGGCAGCTCAGAAGTCCTGCAGGGCATACAAAGGAGAAGAGGCATTGTGGCACGAATAGCTTCGTTCAGAACCATGCATGTATTTTTCAGCTGTGATCAGAAGGCATTAGGAAGGCAGAAAAGTCACCTCCGAGGGGCTCAGCAGCAGCCACACTGCGAGGGAAACCCATCTGATTGTTCAACATTGAAGGTTTATGCAAAATAGCTTCAGTTCTGATCTCTGAACAGTATAAACACCCCCACGCACACACACACACACACACAGCGCTGTCCCTTTAAATGTCAAACACAAATACTGCAAAGTGGCAAATAAAAGTTTAAAAAAAAAAAAAAA
>VXAB01004378.1:347824-364226 GCA_013399175.1 Odontophorus gujanensis
GGGGGGGGGGGGGGAGCTCTCCAGCTCATCGGGAAACCCCCGGTTTCTCCTCCATGGAGATGCTGTGAGCAGCGTGCAGGAAGCGAGGCTCCCAACGAGCCGCCCCTGGAGCGTGCCTGTGGGGCTGGCGTACACCCCCACTGCATGCCCCGGGCTCAGGATCAGCCCCGCAGTGCTGCTTTGCACCCATCACACGCAACCTCCGGCAGGTGCACCATTCCCACTGTTTTTCCCCGACCCCGCGCGGCTCGCGGCGATCAGCCTATTATCTGCGCTCTGTAATGGATACGGATTAAAGCACTTTATCCACGGCTCGCTCTGCAGGGCGGCTAACCCGCGGGAACTGCAATCCCCAGCAAGTCCCGCCGGCGCAGGGAACGGCCGCTCCCGATGGCCCACATGCACAGGGCGACAGGACAAAGCAGCCGGGGCCGGCACCGAGCCCCGCTGCCGCCGCGGTCACGCAAGGGTTAACCGGCGCGCACTTGCCGCGCCGCGGCTCCGCCTCCGCCAATCAGCGTGGCGGCTGCTGGCGGCCCCGAGCGCTCTCATGACCATATAAGGTAAAAAGCCGCGGCCGCCGCAGTGCCGCTGCGGCGGGAGCGGGAACGCGCGCGAGCGGCGCGGGAAAGGGCGGGGGAGGGACACGTGCGCGGCCCGGAGCCGGCACAGCCCGCAATGCACGGCGCGCCCAGGAGGGGTGAAGTGCAGGAGCCCGTGGTATTCCTGCATCCCCGGCCGTGCTGACAGCTCCCGGAGGTCAGACTGTGAGAGGGGGGGGCTGCCTTTCCTGCGGTGTTAACGCCGTCAGGTGTTAAACGTTGAAAGCATAGCAAAGGGAAGGTGTAAAAGTGACTGCTTTCATCCCCGGAACGTAACAGCAAGCACCGTGCTGTGAGAGCTCGAGCACCTGTGCTAAGTGGACTCAATCAGAAGTCGGAATGGGGGGTGTTTGGGGAGCTGAAAGAATGCGTGTCAGCAGTCAGGGAGGCAGAAATAAGAATGGGAAGTGATAGAGCGTGGGCCTCAGTGTGCTGTGCTGCAAAAGAAAGCATCAGGCTGAGGGATGTAAGAGCAGCAGTCCTCAGCAACCAGCCGTGCCTCACAGCTTGTCACATGGGAACACTGGGGAAATGGCAAACAGGGTGGGAATATGGATGGAGACAGAACTGAAGGCAAAGGATGACAGGAGAAATAATTAAATAACAGAGAAAAAAAAAAAAAGCACCAAATCATCACATGGCAAGGGATAAAATAGGAGCATGGCCTGGCAGGGCTGTGCTGCAAGGCATGCCATGCCACAGCAACTGAGCAAGGGGCTTCCAACCCAGCTCTTTGCCATAGCACCAGGCTTGGGCAGGAGCAGGACGTGCAGCTTGAGGGCAGCACAACCCAGAATGCTTGCAAAGAGCTGCAGTGGAGATGAGCAAAAAGCAGAGCTACATGAGAGCCTGGGGGCTGGCTTGCTTTGTTAGTGCTAGCAAGGCAGAAGTGAGAGCTGTCCGTGTCTGCTCCGTGATGCACTCCCCATCAGAATGCTGTATTCACTTCTGGTCACTGCTGCTATTTATAACAGGGCAGATCTGCACACACAGCTAGGAAAAAGGGCTGATAACAGATAAGACCTGTGGACAGTATGGCCAAGAGAGGCGTGAGGGTCACAAAGACAAAACGTTACTAAGAAGGAATACTAACTTTTCTTTTTTGCCTTATTCACACCATCAGAATGACGTACAGAACACCATGGACCCCCAAAAATAGGAAGGTTTTGAAAGAATGAGGAAACACCAGGAGATGCTGGAACACACCACAGAGCACGCTTCCTGATCTGGTGCTCCTCTGTTGGAAAGAACTGTTTTTCTAAAAGGTTATGAACCCAAATCTAACTGCTCCTGTAAAGCAACACCATCAAAACACTACAGCTCGAGCTCTAAGTTTGTATTAGAATCAGTCTGTATCAGTACTGGACTACTGCTTCTATCTAACATGGCAAGAATTTACACCCTATCACTCTTAAGGACATTTATTTCCCTTCTATCTCATCGAGCTATCCACCTTACAAATTGTTAATGTTCAAAGGAGAAAAAATTTCCGTGGAAAGAAATTACCAAGATGAAGATCTCGGTTTGATGCTTCTCGCTTTTGTTTTTAACTACAAACACACGAAGGGAGCAGGGTGGCCAATCTCCTGTCAAAGATTTTCAGGTTAACGCTGTTGTATTTTGAATGTGGTAAAAGCCAGCGCATCAGAAAGGGAGAGAAGAGCAGCACTCTCTTGCAAGGATGAAAGATGCACTGTGGTTTTTTCCACGTGATACCTGGGGGCAGAATGAATTTATAGAATTTATTTCAGTCTGAGACACTGCTCCTGCTCATTCGTACACTTTTATACCGTAAAATTATGAGACTGCCAGGAAGATTTCCATGCCCATCTTTACAGCCTCCTCCAGCTATTTGATGCAGCCATTCTTGTAGCTGGTGGGCAGCAACCTAGCTTTTCTGTGTGTTTTACGAAGCATAGGCCTGAGGAGCTACAAAAATATTCAAAGGAAAGAGGAGTAAATTGAACATAAAGCCTCACTGTAAGATTATTTTTGGAGCCTGAGCAGCATTTGGCACAGAAAAGTAAGGGATAGGCACAGATGAAGCAGTGCTCCTTTCCATGTCAGGGCTAGTGATACCAGAGCACAGACACAGCAGGCTGGGAGAACTGCAGAGCTGCGATGGCCCTGGAGCTGTTCCCTTACTGAACCAGTTCTCACCTCACACCATACACCAGAGGTGTAACGACTGGACAAGCAGCAGCCAGAGCAGCCGTGCCATGGGCACGAGGGCTGTGCCACCCACCCCACCCTGCTCTGCGTTTAATTTCACACAAAGCTTGGGGAGCCTGATGGCAGAAAAACCTGACTGCAGCTAGCACATAGGGAGGAGCACGAGTTCTACTCAGAAACCCCTGAGATTTGTTTTCAAAGCCAACCACTTCTTGACGGCGTTGAATGCTGTTGTGATTCCAGCAGCATCACACGTGTTCTCACACGGCACGACCGAGCAACGTTTGTCACAACACAGCACAGACTTCACAGGCGTGAAAAGCCACAAGGGGAAAGCTGAGCACTCTAACAGACTCAGCAGCACTCACCTTGTGCAAAGGCAGCACCAGGAAGGCCCCGCCGCCGCTGGCGTCCACGATGATCGCCACGAACCTGGGGTTCACAGCACAGAAGGAGCTGTCCCAGGTGACACGGGAGACACGGATGTCATCATAACACTGGTCGTTCTTCACCGCCTGGCCGAACACATGCCGGAATTTGCTCTGTCGTACCACTCGCCTCATTGTGTCTGCGGAGGAAAGGAATGGCAGAGGGTGGTGAGCTGCACGCAGGGACACGCTGCTTGCCACGGGTCGAGGACTGGTGGCCTCGCTGTCAGCCAGCACCACGGCTTCCTGCAGACCTGCTCAGTTCTCAACTTGTTTTACATTCAAAAAACGACACAGATCAGCTCGTCCCCGACACGACCCAACCACACGTTCAGGGGTGTTTGGCAGGAGGGGCTCGCTGCTGGAGTGTCAGCGTTGCTATTGCAGACGCTCCTTCTGCAGCAAAGGAAGTCCCTAATCCTGAAAGCAGTTTTTAGACAAGTCTCCACATATTTTCGGGGATAAATCTGGTCTCGGATTGAACTTGTTTACTTTCAAGTCAGACAGGGTCCAGAAGATGTAAATAAAAATGCAAGCTCTCAAAATCCGGTGTTCCTGTGAAGTGGTTCCACATGTCAGCCAGCTTCCACTTCTTTCTTCTAACTCCAAAATCTCACTAAAAAAATAATAAAGTTAAGTTTCCTAGGCAGAAAGGAGTAATGGAAACAACCTAATGACTCAAATTAACTTAGCGTGTCTGTAGCACTTCTCTTGAGAAAAGGATTTTCAAGAAGGCTTGAGTTAAAATAGGAGACTGACCAGCATGGAAAATTCCACTGCTGGATGAAGGCTCAGGTATGGGACCTCGTGTGAATCCCAGCCCTGGAAGCACGCATCCATCTCCTGCCTTGCCTCCCACAAACTCCCCGCGTGGAAGCAGAGCTGGGAAAGCCACAGTGCTTTGCAAAGCTGCTCCCTGCAGACCCCACCTGATGCCCATGTGAGAGGCTGAGCAGGGTGTGAGTGCACCTCTGCTTTTTGGTGATGGAGGGCTGTGCATGCATCGCAGAGACTGCAAAACGAGCACCGTTTGTAGGGAGGTTACCAGAAATGAACGGCGACAAAGAGCTGCAAAACTGGAGCAAAGCACTCATCAGAGCTGGGAAATCAGCAGTCACACGGTGTCTGAAGAGGGGAAAAACGTTACAACTAGTGTCACAGACAGCTACGATGTAAGAAAAAAGCACTCTGCCTGCTCTGCACTCAATCCTCCTGAGCACCGTGCAGCCCCGCTGACCCCTGCCCTCACAAGGGTCCAATCTCCCAAATGGATTCAGTCATTTTGAAGCTACAGAAGCTCCACAAACACCGTTTTGTTATCACAGAAATGTAGAATGGTTTGAATTGGAAGGGACCCCCAAAGGCCACGTGGTGCACGTGGGCACCCACAGCTCACAGTGCTCCCAGCCCCGTCCTATGACCATGGCTGTGTGTGGGAACGGGGCAGCACCACCTCTTTGTGCACCCCGTGCCAGTGCTTGTGCAGTTTATAGGAAAAAAATAAATAAATGGTGATTTTTAAACGCAAAACACTGTGAACGATCACGACCCCCAGATGAAAAAAGTGCCACTGATCAACGACTGCTGCCGCGTTGCGGGTGAACTCAGGTTTCCTCTGTCGGTTAGCGGGATTGCACAACGCACCTTCTGCCACACATTGCACTCAAAACCACGGGGCTGCCCTGGGCTGGGCACACCCACGACAGCACGGCGTGACGGGAAAGCCACCGAGCAGCAGCGATACGAGCACGGCCCACCGCCGCCATTTGGCGCCCTCAGCAAAGCCCGACCCAGGCGGATATCAGCTCAAGATGCCCGAAGGAAACAAACCGTGTCGCCCTATGGCTGCCTGAGCCCCGATGGGGATGCTGCATGAATGAAACGCAGCTCCACACCCGGTTACTCATCTACTGCAGAGATGCACAGAGGCTGGGCCTACTCCCAGCGAGCCATTAGTGCTGCATGGGGTTGGACACAGAGCTTCGGAGACACTGCTGCGAGTCCTGACCCCAGCACTGCCCCCAACCCCATCCCCACCTCCACCCCCAGTACAGCCACACACCGCCTCGCTGGTCGCACTGGTTCCATGGTGGGAACGCGGCCTGTTCTCATCCCACTGCTTAAATCCCACTGATTAAAATCCAATGTTTTGGAAGGTAAAGGGAGGGCTCAGAGTTACCGTGCTGCAAACTGCCCACTGTCAACATATGGCACACGCAGGGGTTTTGTGATTTGGCTGCTTTAATGCTGAGAACGTGCACAGGGTACTTAATAAGAGGGACTGTTTGCATAGCTTGGATAATTATACCTCTCCTTCACTTCATCAATACCAGAACACAAGAGAGAAAGTTCCTCTCAGGCATGCTGTTTTTTCCAATAATAAAATCCTACTGCACTATTTCCCTCATTTTTACCATTTGACAGAATTTTTACCATTTGACAGGGTAGATTTCTTGTCTTCCACAACCGACATTTAAAAACACGGGGAGTCAGATGCATCCCAAAATATCCCCGTCTGTTCCAAACCGATTTGTTCGAGCGCACCTTTGCTGCCCTCTTCCCCCACCTACAGCTCATCATTCTTAGCAGGAGCTCTCCGTGATGAACACATGGTGAACAGCCTCCGAGCCTTCATTTCCATAGCAAAGGGAGTGATTCTTGGCTTTGGATCACAGCCATTTTGATCTGGCTGCTCTCCAAAGAGAAGTGGGGGAAAAAAAAATAAAATAAATGTGCAGGCTCCAGCTATAAAGAGCAGCAAGCACGGATCTTCCTGCACAGCTCAGAAAGTGGGCAGGTGGAAAACAACACGGGGTTAGCTCGATCCTGAGCACCAAGAAGAGTCATCGTCTCCCCGTGCCAGCCTCTCGTTAAAATGTGAAGAGCGTTCAGCATCCTAATTTGTCTCTCAGCACTGAAGTGTGAAGGATCGCTCTTCCACCACCACCCACAGAATGAGGAGAATTTGGAAGCTCTGTCCCTGCAGACACCCGAGGTCAGGGAACGGGGCTGTGAGCGCTGATGGAGCTGTGGGTGTCCCCGTGTGCTGCAGGGAATGGGACCAGATGGCTTTGGGAACTGGGCTGGGACAGATCCACCAGCAGAGGCTGAAGGCAGGGCAGCACTCAGCCCATTCACTTGCAGGATCACACAGTGAAATGCCAACAACGAAAGCTGATCTGATGTCTGGAAAGACTGATGCAGCCTTCAGCATCTGCAAAACCCCACAAGGCTTCTGGTGGCCGCAGTGCATCCGTGGCCAAACTGGGCTGGGCTTGGGCAGCAGACTCAGTGTTAAGCTTTCAAAAGGGAAGGATAATTAGATCGTGGTCGCTGCCACTAAATCTGAGCTGAGGAGCTGGAACGCTCTTCATACACTTGCTAGACAGGAAATGCTTTTTTTTTTCCTCTTTTTCTTTTTTTTCTTTTTGGTTAAGTACAACTCCGGGAGGATTTAAGGCCTCACTGCTGGGAGCTGAAAGGAGTTTGAATTTTGCCAGAGTTACAGCCCTCAGCAAAATGAGAACAGAAGCACTCGACGTCCTGCAAAGACAGCGACAACAGAAGTGCTGACAGCTCCGAGCCTGAGCTGATCTCCTGGACCTGCTCGGGGGCACCGACATCTTGCATGTCCTCTGTGGGGCACAAAAAGTGCCTTCTGCTTTCAGCCTTCTCCTCCCCAAACGTCAAGTGACTTCCAGCTGAATTTTACTTCGCATTCAGCTCCGTCTCCCACCACCGTACGGTTCAGGCTCCGGCCTTTGTTTCAGCCTTTAAAAGGATCTCAGAAATGCAGAATGCCATCAGCCGTGCTTGCACAGTGATACTTTTCATTCCATTTCTTTCTGATCTCCCATCACGATGTGTCACAAGAGTTGCCATGAGTTTGCCCATTTTCCTGTTTATAAAGGATTTATCTGTCCAGAGAAGCCAACAGATGTATTTTTGTGGCTTCGGAGGGTTTTCAGGCTGCTTATGCAAGAGGAAACACATCCTGCTAGGGAACACTTACAGGAAAACCCCCCACTAATGGCAAAATCCTGCTCAGCCCATGTGATTGTGATCCCTTCTGGAAAGGGCGACGTTTGAAAGAAAGGGTTGGTTTCAGCCACAGCCTATGGCTGCAGGGGGATACAGAGCAACCAGGCCTGGAGAATGGCACTTCCTTATACATCGCTGCTGCTTTTGGGGCTGGAAAGGAGCAGGGCTTTTCCTTAAATGGGAAACTTGAAGATAAGCAAGAGATGCATCTGTTTATGGTAAGCCCCAAACTCTGTTCAGCACCAGCTTTATTGAAGAGATTCCAGTGCTTCAGCAGTGGCTTTGAAATAAATTCTGCCTCAGATAATCATCAAATGCAAAGCAGATAAGGAGAAAGACCAAGGCAGTGTAGGCAATGACACCAGAGCAAATCACTACTGATGCTCACTACGAGGGGACACCTGCCTCGCTGGTGACATGGAGAGTCCCTTGTGTCCCTGCCACCAGACAGCGAGCCCACGTCTTGGGCATCAAAACTGGTCTCCCTGAAGGCACCTGGGTGAGATGCCTGCACCTGGGCAGAAGTGAGGAGCACTCAGAGCTGAAACCTTCACAAAAACCATCAGAAAGGACCCAAACCAATAACCAGGCCACCGATGTTCCCATGTCCTGCACACGGGAGAGCAGCCTCACACACAGCTACATCTGCAGAGCATTTGGACACGGCCGAGATAAGTACCACAGAACCCCATGAGACAGCAGTGTCCTCTGCAGATCACTCTGACCATTGCACAGTGCACAGATGAGGAGCAGAGGGCACGAGCCCTGTGCTGCTCCTCCTGCCCACGCCATGCGAGCACACTTCTTGCATGGTCTTAAACTAAAAGAGGAAAGATGTAGGTTAGATGTTGGGAGGGTGGAGAGGTCAACCTGGAGGTGCTCAAGGCCACGTTGGGTGGGGCCCTGGGCAGCACAATCCAGCAGCCCATGGCACAGGTTGGCACTGCATGGGCTTTTAAGGTCCCTTCTAACCCAGCCCAACCATTCTGCGAGTCTGTCATCCCACAGTTCCCTCCCAGCAAGGGGATGGTGGGTGTGTGACTGCTCCATCCCAACACACGTGAGGAAGGGAGCAGCTGAGCACTGCCCAGGTATTTCCTAACCACTGCACGCTGGCATTTCATCATTGTGGAGCTGGGTTGTGCAACCTCAGCACATCCTCTGCAAGCCATGCGTGTGCACTGTGTGCAACACAAACATCTGCCTGCAGACATATGCTCCACAGCTTTACCATACTGCACAGGACAGCACCTTAGGAGCACCTCAGAAGAAACATGCAGCGAAAAGAAAAGCTTGCCAGATCATTTTAAAGGTGTGGATCACTAACCCAAAGCAGCGTGCCAACCTGCAGGGGACACCCAGGCAAGCTGGACAGGCTGGGACAGGCTGCCATGCACCGTGGCAGAGTGCAGAAGCAGCACAGCACCAGCAAGGCTGCAGGAGCTCATCTCCCTTCCCAGGGCAGGGTGGAAGCAGAGGGGAAAAACATGAGATCACACAACCACAAAAACTGCAGCTCGCCCTACCACCCTGCATGAAAGCTCTGCTAAAAAAAGGGAACTGCTGCGAACCCCTCGACTCAGTTCTACACTGAGAACTTCACACCATCACCTCTATGGTGCATCATTCCAAATGGATTCATACTGAGCCCACTGCTGACAGAACGTTTGTTTTCAGATGTTCAGAGTTATTTAAACCCAGGGTGAACACTACTACAGATGGTCACAATTCCAAAATACATCGTATTTGCGCACAGATTATTTTCAGTCTTTGGTTACTGTAGTCTAGGTTGAGCAAGACCCTGCCATCTGATTTCACTTCGTTTTAAAGACAAAAAGCTGGAATCTGAACCCAATACTGAAATTTCCAGCTGTTATACCACTGGCAAGATTCTATTTTGGGCTGGGAACCTAAGCCACAAACTACCAGGGAATTTGATTATATCTCAACTGCACAGCACACTCAAAAAGATGTAACGCAACCCAAACTTGAAATAAGCTGGGATTGCAATCCTGGACAAAGTGCAAGGTGCTCGTTCTAAGCTGTGAAATACTTGATACGACTGTTTTTTCAGAGCTGTACCCCAGGAAACAGTCATGCTGACACTGCTATAACACGAGGAGCTCAGGACGTTGTTGGGAAGCACGGACTCATTCTGAAGAGGTTGCTCTGTGTACACATCCACCACGCTGTGGTTGATGCTCCTCTCAAGAGCACGCAGGGATGCAGTGGATATTCTCACTTGAATTGCATACCTGGGAACCTTCATCTTCCTGGGTACACAGCCTTATTACTCACACTGGTTTGTAGCTTTTACCTCCATTGTCTAACGTTACATCATTTACTGTGATTTGCAGTGGGTGCTCTTCTGCTGCCCTATCCCAGCAGCAGCCTCCAGCCAAACCTCCTTCCTGACCTGTATCCTTTGTAGCACCTTCTGTCAAGCTGCAGGCATCGATGAGTGATGTGTTTGGGGATGTGTGGATGACAGCAATTTCATACGGACTGGACAAAAAGGGTTCATAAAAACAAAAACTGTGTAATAACCAAAGACAAGGGAGGGCAAAGCAAAGAAAGCACTAAAACCCAGGACAAGACCTCATGATGGCACATAACACGTGCCTTCCCCATGCTCACCTGCTAAAGCATCCCTTCTTCTCCACTTTCTCCACTGGAGTAAACACCAGAGATGCTTCTTTGCTCATCTGCTGCCAAGAGACAGCAACACACTTCCAGTACTGAACAACAACCCTACGAACTTCAGCCAGAGACATTACACCAGCGTATGGAAGATGCTACTTACACCCCTGGGGACTGAATGCATCACCTCAACAATAAGAGCAGCACAGCCCACAAAGCAGAGAGCAACAGGGCTTCAGACCACACTGTGACCCCCAAGGAAAACACGAGACAGAGAGCACAGCCCCCTGTGCAGAGCTGCAAGTCAGCCAGCCTGTTCTGACTGCCAAGCTCCAGGATCCCTGTTAAGGGAAGTATGCAGATAAAATGCTTGCTCCACACAGCTGACCTAGTTCTCTTATCAGTGCAGCAGAGCTAACGGGGAAGTACCAATCTGTTCGAGGCTGCTACTCGGATTTGCTGAATTCTTCTGCTCTCTTGAAGGTTACATGAAGCTTCTTCTGAGATCGTTCGTATTTCTGAGTGATGTACACAAGGCTTTTCTTCTCCCTTTTAACCTGGGAGATGAGCTTTGGGGGAAAGGCACCGTAGCAGCAAAGGATGGTGCTTACGAATGCAGAAAGAGCTCTTCCTCACCAGACCTTCATTAATTTCTTACCAAACCATTGGCCTCATAATCCAGCTGGAGCTCACCACATCTGCAGTTCCCAACTAATTAGCCAAGGCACAAGCACTTTCCTATAGCACAACCAAGCCCTACCAGGGAGAAAGGAGTGTATTTTCTCCTGCAGCTTCCATCAGTCATACGTCCACAAATGAAGTGAACTGCAAACATAAGCCTGTGTGTGACAGGAGCCCATCAGTAGCCTCTGGACCCAAAACAGCTCCTGATGTGGGAATGCATCATCTTCAGTGATGAGCCTATGCTGGAGGCCAAACAGAAGCAGCACCTGGGTGCTGGCAGCCCAACACAAAGAATAACACGAGCAGGATTTCCCATTTCATGCAAGTCAAGAAGGGATGCATTCACAAAGGTAATGTGATTAACACGGCGTTTTGTAAGGTAAGCATGTTTCCTGTTGAACCTCAGTGACCTTAAGACATGACTGGAAACATGACACTGCTTCTCCTGGCTTACAGCTACGTGGATCACGCCTTAAATCCCAAAAAGATTTATCAAAAGGAGGAATCACCAAAGGATTTGATGGACCGTTTTCTGTGCCTCCAAAACTCCAACGCATCACAGCACCCAGCTGTACCACAGAACTACAGACACCAAAGATGCTTTGAAGAAAACCCATCTCAGGGATGAAGCATCCTCCAAGCAGCACCACAGCCTGAGCCCCACGGCAAGCACTTTGCTATATAAACACAAAGCCAGCCGGGACACAAATTCCTCACCACTTCAAAATAAAGCAGAAACGTCAGCTCAGCACAGCCAGGACAGCAGAGCTGCCAAGTGTGACTCAGAGTGACCGGGTGCCGAGCTCTGCAAACAGCCCAGCCACTGAACGAGATCCCCTTGGAGGTCCCTCCCAACCCAAACCCATCTGTGACAATATCCTCAGCAGAGGAGACACAGAAGGTTCAGGCTGGACAAACGTGAATGCATTTCAGATTTTAATGCTGCAGAACGAATCCCACTTCTCACAGCTGGAACTGGCACGTCCTTCTCCAGATTTCTGCTTGCTGACCTGCCAGCAATTCTGGCCAAGCAGCCTGTAATCCAAAGTGCACCGCTGTCACCCTGTCCCCTTTACACGATGAGCAATTGGAAATTGGGGTTGGGCTACATCATAGCATCGTAAATGTTGAAAAAGACCACCAAGATCATCAAGTCCAACCCTGTACCCCCACCACGCCCAGTAGCCTTGTCCCTCAGTGCCTCATCTCCACATTTCCTGAACACCTCCAGGGATGCTGACCCCAGCACCTCCCTAGGCAGCCTGTGCCTGACCGCTCCTCCGGAGCAGAAATTGTTCCTAATATCTACCACAAACCTCCCCTGGTGCTCATTAAGATCACTTCTTGTCATACCACTGTTATGTGGGAGAAGAGGCTGACCCCCACCTAGCTGCAGAGAGTGATAAGGTCAATCTGCCAAGTTCATTTTAGATCCCCACCCCACGGTACCAACTACAACCCCTCCAACATTCACCTGAACCAAGGGCGGAGTTTAAGCATCCCTGTCCTGCAGCTGCTCTGCTCACACCAATGCCTGGCACAAGCAGTGATGACACGTGCACAGCCTGGCTGCAGGCAAGGCAGGCAGGAATCGTAGCCCCTGGTGACCTTTAAGCTTTACTTTACCTGCTGTCTCAACAGCCACGTTACTGCACACACAGCCTCAGCTTTCGACCCTCCAACATTGCTCCTGTGGCATTTACAGCGCTGCAGGAGGAACAGCCAAAACAACAGGCAGCACCACGTCGAGATAAGCCCCAGCTGGTTTTCATGTGATCCTTCATAGTGCCTCAGAGCTCCCCTTGTAGACCAGCGTGGCAAGCACTACATAAAAGGAACTGAAAGATAACCTTTGGCCCCCGAGAAACATCAGGGAGCAAAGCGAGGAGTGCAGAGATAACACACGAGCATCCAAAGCACGGTGAAACAGGAGGCTGAATCCAGGCAGTGCAGCACGGGGAGAGGCTGTACAGAACCTGAACCAACGGCTCCAGAGGCGGCCACAAAGGGATGCTGGAGGCACAACATGCAGCTCAGAGGACAGCTGTGCCTCCACGCCACGCTGCACCAAAGCAGGGCTGTGTCTGGCAGCCAGGCTCTGTGTGAGCTGGCTCCCCATCTCTTCCTGCCTCGCAAACCCGACCTCGGCAGATCAAAAATGAGTATTACTCTCCCCTCCCCCACCTCAGGACCACTGAAAACTCAGAAAAAGAAGAAATAATTCAACTAATCCTCCTCCTGTTCTGAACGAGGCAGCTTCGTGGCCACTGACTCCATCCCTCACCGCCGTGCTTCCATCATTCGCATGGGACGAGTTCAGCTGAGCAGCTCAGGGTGTGAATTACCTGCACACACCACAACGTGTGCTGGTGCAAGCAGCAGAGCTGCCCGACCCCACACCTGAGGAAGCCAGCAGAATACGTGACCTCCCATTTCTTGTTTCTCAGAAACAAGAAACGTCTGCGAGGCTGCCTGGCCTCAGCGCAGTGAAAACCACAACCCAGTGCTGAGCACAGACCCCAAAGCACCACGTGTTCACGATAGCAGCAAGGTCTGACAGCTGTGAGAGGCCTCAGTGCTTCAAGTGAGTGGAAAAACCATTTCTAAAAGCATTTCTGAGACATCAGTGCTGCTGCCCTTGCCACGTGTGTGCCCGTGGCAAGGGCAGCAGCAGTGCTGAGTGACCGGTCGGATCCTGGGAGCACAGTGATTACTCCAGCTTGCCTTCGTTATTGCCTGCTAATCCCTGGTGGTGCTAATTACCTCCATTATCAGCCTGGCTGACTGTGCCTGACACACACCCAACATCCAAATTCGCAGGACCAGAGGATGTCAGATCCCTGCCAGATCCGCACGGAAAGAGAATCCTGCCAGATGCAGCATGAAACAAGGTGGCACTTGATGCATTTACGTGAGATAAACAAGAGCTTCCCAGGGACCGGAGAGCACAGTCACTATGGCAACTACATGCAGAAGAGGGACCGAGTTCCCACGTCGCAGAGCACTCGGACGACCCAAAATCCCAGATCCTGGAGCTGCAGGTGGAACATATGCAAAGATGGCAGCCAAGACCTGGGGATGGCCTGCACCTATTTTGGAGAGCCACGAGAAGAACAAGAACCTTCCAAAAGGGAGCTGACTTCAGCACAAATGGCCGAGGCTGCAGGGGAGAGCTGCTAGCGACCGCAGCAGGCTCGACGTGATCGCTCTAAGTCAGATCCCACCGCTACCCTAATTTTATTTCCACTGCTTTTCCAAATCAAATTCTTAAAATGGAAACCAAGGAAAACCCAATTAAGACGGATGAGGAGGCCCAGCTCAGTGCCAAGCAGCAGCACTGTAACTGAGCCAACCACCTCCGGCTTCCCCTGTGAGCCCAGCCCTCAGCACAGCCATCACAGGCGAGGAGCTCATCACCTACTGCTTGTTAGTGGCCCAAAAGGAAAAGACAGAGAGAGAAAGCAACAGTGATGAAGTGATAATGCTGAAATCATCCTCTCTCCTACGCAGACAATTCCTCCTTGGTATCAAAACCATCAATGGAAAAGGCGAAAAATAGCCCAAGAGCCCACGTTGGATTTTCTCACCTCCGAAGCAGGGAGACCTCTCGTGTCGCAGGGTGCCAGGCTGACAGCACTGATGGGTTCCTCCCCTCCAGGAGCAGACACCATTTCCCTTATTCCTGTCTAGTTCCTCACTAGCTCCTGCCCTGCAGGGCCGCATTTCAGAGCTGTTATGGTATTCCATCACAGGTCTGCCCCAATTCAGGAGTGCCTGGTGACAAGGATGACCGCTGCTAAGAGATTGCATCTGCCTTAACAGCACGAGGAACTGCATGGGAGAAGCGCAGAGAAGAACTGAACAAGCACACAGCAGTGCCTGAACAGCCAGCTCCCATTTCATGCCAAACCACCACCTCCAGCCTCATCCTGCTGCTCGTTCTGACCACTTTTTGTTCACTGCATGAAACGCCAGAGCTGATTTACAGCAGTGTGAATGCCACGATGCTGTATCCAGGAAGAACTTGGCAATGCTTGCTGCAGAGGAGCACCCCACACACCAGGTGAGCTGACCCCAGCATCACCATGAACTGAAGTCACCCACTGAGCAGCCGACACCTCACAACAACTCGAATAACCCATTTTTGTGTCATTACTCAAATGGGAAAACCAGAACGAGAGAATCCCAGCAGCAAATCGAGAGCACAGAAAGTGATCCCTGTGACACGTGCACATCTGGAGCCTGCAGCACTCACCCCCAGCTGTCCTGAGACACATCTCTCAGCCCAAAGCCTTTCTGCCTCGCTGCTGACCCAAACTTCTAGGTGGGGGAGGCTAAAGGGAGAGAACTAAAAGAGAGCACAGACATTAATCCTTGTGCCTGTGCCCTGTAATGCTAAAACTGGGGCATTCCAAATCCTCAGTGAGTTCTGCTCCAGGCATCCTTACGGGAGGGCTGAGATTATCACCAAAGCCCTCAGGAAAACAAAACCAAAACAAACAAAAGCATGCTTTAAAAGTCAAGTGAAAATGTGCCTGTGAGTTCACAGAAAAGGACATTCCTGGCCCTGGGAGTGGTGCAGCGATGACCTCACCGAGGAGAAAACCCAGGCCAGGAAGTGTTTTGCTCACATCTTCCAACTAGGAAGCTGGCATCCAGGCTGATTACATTCCCAGGGAATCAATAATCAAATTAAAAACATTAACATAAATTCTCCTACCACCGACACGCATCTCCGTGCTGCAATGAGGCATTTTATGACACAGTCGTTAAAGTCCCTGCCATTAAAGTTCAGCATGATGCATGGGGCAGCCACCAGGCACAGACCTCTCCCAGCTCTGCCCTATCTCTGAGCAACGCTGATATTTTACCCTCCTGTGCATTCCATCCCACTGCCATTACACTGAATCTGCCTCTCGCTTGGAGTGCATCCCAGAAGTGACAGATGCAATAAGCATGAAGATTTAACTTGAAAAACACAACGATGTTTGAAAGGCAGCTCGCTAGAAGACAAGAGTGATGCCAACAGCACGCTTAGAAGAGACACTGAGTGCTGATCATGGCTACAGGTGACCACTGAAAAATGACTGTCTTCCACGCACTGACTTGCTCACAGCAGCACCCCGTCTGCTTCCTTCGTGTGCACAGTTTGCAGCCTGCACACCTATCAGCTCAGCACAGCACGCTGAGTGCACAGGAACCCGTTCTTCCCCCGGAGCAGGGGATGATTCAATGGGGTCGAACCCAACCCTGCGTGCTCAGAAAGGCACGGGGTGGGGGAGCGAGCAGCACAGCGAGCAATCTGAGTACAGCTCAGCTTGAAATGAAAGCAGAGCTGCTACCGGCAAAGTGGAAAGCGCGCCGCAGAGTGCTGCATTGCAAATGTCACTCCTCCACACCGCTGCCATCCTTCGTGCTGGGTCTAATCCACGGCACAGCTGCGTGAATGGGCTGAATGGGCATGCTCCCGACACACAGCCGGGAACAAAAAAAAAAAAAAAAACCCACACCGATGCACGGCACTCCCCCTCCACAATAGAACTGCATCAATCAGTCGTACTTTTGTTTCTAGATAGATTGGGGAAAGAAAAAAAAAAAAATAAAAATCCAACAGAGCGAAAGCTGTGTCCTGCAGCACGTCGCGTGGATGAAGGCAGAGCGGAGGGATGCTGATGCGTGTCAGGAGGAGCTCCGCGCAGCACGGCGCAGCGCCCACAAGCAGCGTTCCGGCGCTGGGCGTGTTGCTGCCCGTGCACAACAACAAAGCCCGGCAGCAGGGCACAGCCCCGGGCAGCCGGCAGCGGGACAAAGGGCGGCGGGGCCGAGCCGGGCCGA
>VXAB01004378.1:370130-398878 GCA_013399175.1 Odontophorus gujanensis
TTCGGATGCGGCCACCGCTGCCAAGCGGGCTCCGGGAGCTCGGCCGCGGGGGGAGCGGGCGCCTGGCACCGGGCTCCATCCCTGCGCTTCCCCAGCGCTTTGCCTTTTATGGTGCAGCGCTGCCCTGGGGCGGGATCCCACTGCGGGATGCAGAAAAACTCCCAAATTGGCCCAAAGGGCACCGAACAGGCGCTGCCCTCCCACCCCTTGCGGCCCTTCGCTGGGATGTGGCACAGCGCGGCGTGGCCCTGAGCTGCGGGCTCACCTCCAGCCCGTGGGAGACGCTCAGTGGAGGCAGAGCGCTGACCCCCAGCTCTGCCTGCAAAGCAAGGAGGGGGCAAAGGGGCTAAAAAGAGAATCTTTGCGTTCCCCCCCCCCCCCCNCCCCCCCCCCCCCTCTCTCCCCATGAGGATGCGCCGGGGCAGAACACACAGAGAAGCCTGAACCCCGAGAGCGGCCAGGTCCCCACGTCACCGCAGATGCGGCTTTGCCATGGCAACGTCCAAACAGGATGCAGGATGCGGCCCCGACCGCGGCGCTGCCAAAAGCGTCGCTCCACGGGCAGAGGAGCGCTCCCAACCCGTCCCCAACGCGCAGCTCTGTGCGTACAAAGCGCTGCGGAGGAGATGCTACCGACCCAGGGCTGCCGGGGGCCGAGGGCTCATCGAGGAGCATCCCCAGCCCCGCGCTTTGCTTCCCCGCGTCCGTCCCGACGTGAGCAGCTCCCGCAGTAACAGCCCCGGGCAGCGCCCGGCTCCGCTCTGTTTGCCTTTAAAGGCGAAAACGCCGTGGGTGCCGGGGAAGGGCTGCTCGAGTGGAGGTCTTCCTCTCGGGGGGACCCCTGGGGCAGCTCCTCAGCCCCAGCCCAGGAGCTGTGAAAAGAGAAAGAGCCGTATTCTTGCTTGCTTTCCCCTTTTTCCCTTTGCAAACCCCACAGCTGTGCCCACAGCACTCCGCACCTTCACGGCGGAGCAGGGAGGGTGAGCCCGGCCCAGCTCCGCCTCCAACAACGCCCCAAAAAGCCTCATTTGTAACAGGGAAAAGAAAAACCAACCCAAAAAACAACAGTTTATTTTTCTCACAGGGCCATAAAATATACAGAACGTTTGTACAAACCAAAAGTAAAAAAAAAATTAAAAAAAAAAAAAAAAAAGGAAAAAAGTGCATTATGCATTACGGCGCATCCCCCCACCGCCATCCATCAATACAAAACTGACGGCTGAAGGACTACAGAGGGACAGAAAACAGAGGGCAGCGATGCACTGCTCACTCCTCTGCTGCTCCCAGGGCTGCTGAGCCCCGTTTGGGGTCGGGGTCAGGGATGGCTGAGCACCCCCTGAGCAGCGATGAAATGGGGAAGGGGTGAGGAAGGGGCAGCGGTGCCACCGCCGCCGGATACACCGAAAGCACCAGAGGAACAAACAGCAAACAGCGGGGCCAGACAGCTCAGCAGTGTTTGTAAACTAGTCTTAAGGCACTCCATGGTAAAAGAACCATAGGTGGAAAAGAAAAGAGAACCATCTACCTTCTCATGCAACACATCCAAGCCTGGGAGCACCACGGCTCGGGTGACAGACCCCCCCCGGGATGGCACGGTGCTGCTGCTCCTGGCCATGGCAGTGGGCAGCAGCATCTCCATGAGCCTCCCACACCCCAAAGGAGGCAGAGCCCCCTGTGCCTCCTCCAGGGCCCCACGAGCAGGAGCTCTGCTGCACACGATGGCTCACGGGGGAAACAGGAACTGTGTTTCCCCTGAAACACGTGGGGAATTCAAGACTCTGATTCCCAGTCCCTACAATTCCTCACACTGTTAATATAAAAGAGTACGGTCTTGAAGAAAAGGAAACTCTGGGCACGTAGGACAGCAAAGCCCACGGTTCCCTTTCTCAAGCCATTGGAGTTTTGATGAACGTGGGCTGAGAATGGCAGCTCCCAGACCTGCTCCTCCCTCACCTCAGCAGGAGGATCGTTAAGAATGGCTCTGATAGGGCTCTACAGGGATTGTAAGGGTTTGGGGCTCACTCTTGGCCTGGCAGTTTCCTGCCCTGCGAGCTTTGGTCCGACCCCAACCTGCTCCACACTGCCACAGCCACAGGGGCAGCCAGGAGCTGTCCTTCCCAGCCACGCAGGGGTTGGCTTCATCGTGCCACCAACAGCCCAACAAAGGGTCCCCACAACACCAACACAGCATCACACACTGAGACTCACTACAGTGCACGGCCACCCACTGCTTGGTCACCATCACTGGGACATCACAAACCACAAAAATAACACCCGAAGGGCACAGCACCTCTCCACCTGAGCACGAGGAACCTTGGACAGCAACACAACCTGGAAGCACTCTGTCACCACCAGGAGACAAGGACGATTCACGTGGTCATGCAGCAGAGGACGACAGAGCACAGTCAGTATGAACACAGCTTCACATTCCTTCACATGACAATACAGCGTGCAGGACAGCCCAGCACTGCTCCTCCAGGAGATCACAGCTAACAGGAAGGGAACACCTCCAGGTAACAGTCAGTAAAAGCCTTTAAAACCCCAAACAAAGCACAGCGAGAAGTCAGCAGGAACAGAGGTAGTGTTCGTGTCCCCGTTTTAAAGGCTTTCCCACAATTGCTTGTTTTAGCAGGAGACATTTCAATTAAAAAATTCACGACTAATTGCTTTGCTGAGACTCTCAATTCAGCACTTCAGGTACATAGATAAACAGATGGAAGCATCTATATACGAACACACTATGCTTGGCAAACAGTATGAGAAACAGTGTCCTGCAGGACAACGGGTGACTCACACACATGGTCCTCTCCTAAGCAGAACGTTTTATTTCCCCTTGTGCCATCCGTGACCCGTCACGTTGCTTTTCCTCCCCGCTGAAGAGTACAGGGAGGGGAGGAAGAGGTGGCATCAGATGAACGACCACACGTCAGATGATTGATGGGACGAATAAACACCTTAGAAAAATAAACAATAACAAAGAAAAACCAACAAACATCCAGCCCCCCTGTTCCCCCCCACAGAAGGCATCAACTTTTGCCAAGCCAAAGTGGAGTCTTCATGTTCCCAAGCGTGGGCTTGGCTGACAGCTTGGAGCCAACATCCGCACTCCTCGGGCCGGAGGGCGGCTCCCAGAGCCCGGAGGACTCGCTGGACACCGCCTCCCTGGAGCCCGTGATGGTGGACACGTCCACGTCGCTGGACAGGTCCTCGGAGGACAGGTTGAGACAGCCCAGCTTGGCCAGAGAATTGGATCTCTTCAAGGGGGAGGAGACAGTGAGGCCAGCCAGGCGCAGCCGGGTCTCGATCTCCTGAGTCCGCTGCTTGACCAGGCCGGGCTTGCCACGCACGCTGTGGATGCTGTCACTGCTGGAGCTGCGAGTCAGGTTGGAGCTGCGGGAGGACGAGGGCGTGTAGCAGATGGTCTTCAGGAAGTCCTTGGTGAAGCTGCTGGTGTGCTCCAGCCTGCACACCGCGGGGGTGGAGGTCTTCTGAGGGATCCCCTCCAGCACGCGTTTGACCTCCAGCTTGTCCAGGTTGCTCTCAGCATCTCTGGGTGTGGGTGGTGAAGGCCTCAGGAGGGGCACGAGGCCGGGATGTGGGACCAGCTCCTCACCTTCCTCTGCAATGCTGGGCTCGGCCCTGCCCAGCACGCTCTCTCGGAGCAGCACCGAGGTGTCTGAGGGCACGCTCCTCAGCCGCTCCAGCTCTTTGGTGTGCTTCCGGACCAAGCCTGCCTTTTGCAGCTGGATCAGGGACTCCTGGTGCTGCATCAGGTAACTGCTAGAGCTTGGCTTTTCCAAGTCTTTACTGAACAACAAGTACTTGAGGTCCTTGGTAGGTTTGCTATCTTTTCTGGCCAGAGAGTCTTCCTTCGCCGCTTCCGCGCTGAGCGGGCTCTTGTCACAGTGTGAGTTTCTCCTGGGCTGCAGTGTTCTGACAGGGATATCTGCTGCATCTTTTCCTTTCTCTGAAAAGCTGCACTGATGAGCAACCATTGATTTGCAAGTACCACTTTCCAAAGCACTGCCTCCTGCTGACAGAGGAAGCAGTGCCTCAGGATTTCTAGCCCCAATTCCCTCCTCCACGCGTGCTCTGTTGGGCAGGTGCTCCCCCAACGAGGGGAGGTGGGAGAGGAGGGCTGGCTGCGTGCAGATGGTGGAGCTGCGGTGTGTGGAGCCGGGGTTCAGCTTCTCACACTGCTCCCCAAAGGAGTCCGGAGCCAGGCTGCCCGAGGAGTACATGCAGTCAGCACAGGACTGGTAGGAAGGCTTGACTTTACTGAGGATCCCAAACACAGCGTCGTGCTGCAAAAGAGAAAACAAGGACAGGTCAACGGGAGCAGAACAGTGAGGCACAGCTCATGAGACCCACGCAGCTCTGGAGGGCAGCCCACTGCCCTGCCTCTTCGTGCCCCACAGCAGGAACAGTAACTGCCAGTGGAAGGACACCTACCGTCTCAAGTGATGGTCATGCAAGCAAGTTGCCCAGAGCAGTTTATAGTGCACTCACATGTGTGTGCTCTCGCTCTCTCTGTCTGGCATCTACATCCATAGCTTGGGCAAGCAAAGCCATGTTGAGAAGCACTTCGAAAAGGAAGAAGCTCGTGATGGAATGAAATGCTTTATCCAAGTCAAACGAAACTGTGCTATGAAGATGAGAGGAGCAGTTCCGCTTGCAGTAGTCAGCCATGCTAATCACCTACACATCAGATCCATACGCACCTCAAAATCCTCTGGGCAACTCCTTTTGCTGTTGTTGTTATTCAAGTTCTCCCTATTAAGCCTGCTCTCCTCCTTGTGCACGGACAACCGCCGCTTCCACTTCTCCATGGGGTTTTCCTCCCTGATCCCGTCCTCCCCCGCTTCCCCGGCGCCCAGCACCATCCTCGCCTTCCGGGGGCTGAAGTCCCGTTTCTTCTTCACCTCCTTCTCGCAGAAGCTGCTCAGCTCTGCCAGTGGCTGTGCTGGCTCCAGGCCCTTGGCCATCTCTGGGGGCACGGCTGGAGGCCGCCTCGCCAGCGAGGCCGCACGCTCCGTGAGCGCATCCCGCTCCAGCTCCTCCACGTGGCAGAAGCTCTCCCTGTCCCCGGGCACCTTGTTCTCCAGCAGCGTGTCGGAGAGGCGGCGGAAGCAGTAATGGAAACCCATGGGCAGCCCCGTGCCAGCTCGGTTGTCCAGGTAGGCAGACTGGGATGGGGTGTCCAGGTCAGCCAGTCGGTTTTCGAGGTCGATGTCCAAGGTCTCGAGTAAGAAGTCACCAGACCCTGCAGTGCCATCTGTGCTTTGGGGGAGGTTGCTCTCTGCCTGCTGCTTCCACAGCTTGTTGTGGCGTTGCTTGCTAGAGAAAAGACAGAGATACAAGTGAGAAGAGCTGCTGGTGGCTGCGGCACGAGGTGAGGGCACTCAGCTCTAGGAGCACATCCCTCCCTCTCTATGCACAGAACAGATTCACGGCCCACTGACAGGTCCAGCCCTGCACTCCCAGCTGGACAAAGCCATCCCGAGCATCAGGAGTTTGCCCACTGCACCTTCCCCAGCATCTCTTTGGCCCAGCAGACCCTGCACTGCAAACATGATGGGAACAGAGACTTCTGCCAGCATAAAACACTCTGAACCAACATCTCTGCACGTTTCATGGCACAGCTTCCGCTGAACCCGAGTGGAAAATTTTCCTTCTCTTCCCCAGATAGAGCAGAGGCCAAATGGAGCATGCAGAAATCCTTATTAGATACTCCAGCCTTTACAATGACCAAGCCTCACAATTGGCATGATCACCCAGAACTGCAAACGATTCGTCTCCAACACTGCCTAAGCTCAGTTCTGCCTCATAAAACAAGAACAATGTTTTGCTGAACATTCTGGCTGCTGAGAAACACCAACACGCTTTTCAAGCACAGAGAAACCCTCACTGAATTACACCAGAGCAGAACTCCCTGCAAGACAGCTAATTCCCCATCTGGGGTGGGCTGGCAGAGAAAAGGTTTAGAAAAGGGTGGTTAGTCCAGGCTCCTGCTTCTGAGAAAAAGGGAGCCCCTCTGCATGCTGGTGTGGTCTTCAGACTGCAGCACCACGCAACGCTGTCACTGTCCTTGTCTTGCTCATTGGCAGAAGAGTTGATTGCCTGAGCAGAAACCCATGGAACTCAGTGTTCTGTGATACACTGAAACTCTACAGGTGTCACCTCCAACGGGGTCCTTTGATCTCCTGCGAATCACCTTTCCACTCATTCTGTCACCTCACCTTGCATCTAAAATGCCTTCGTATTCCAGAAGCTGCCTCATGAAGCCCGCGTTCGGCCTTGCAATGCTGCGCTTCTGCTTCACATAATTATAGGCCTTCTCCAGCGACCAGCCAAACTCCTTCATTGCATACGCTATCACAGTGGATGCCGAGCGGCTCACGCCCATTTTGCAGTGCACCAGGCACTTGGAGTGATTCTTCCTGTGGACAGATAAAGAAAACACCCCTCTTACCTTTCTGGTTACCATCTACGTTGTTATTTTAAATGAAGGGCAGGCTTTGCTTTGCCCTGCTTGCCCACTCTCAACACCACAGCTCTGTAGGTTGGGAATGTTTTGGACTAAGATGCTCATGAGAAGAATTCTTCTCCAGAAAAGTCAGGAGGTGGGAAGAGCAGCCTCAGCCATGCTGTCATATCAGAGGCCACCTTGATGCCTCCCACCCACTTACCCAATGCTTTGGGCGTGGGGATAAGGAGGAGCAACCTGTGTGTGACAGCCTGCAGGGTGTGATGGGCTCTGTCACCATCTCTCGGGCTCATCCAACAAGGACGTGCACTGGAATATTTCCAGAACACCTCAAGTAGAGGAAATGTACTCGTTTCCTTTCAGAAGCAAAACAAAATCATAGTAATTAAAAAACCCATAGGTTAGAAATGGGTTAAAACCAGTACAGGAAGACACAAAGTACACGGAAGCTCCAGGGACACAGAACTCCTGGCAGGAGATGTAACACAAAGCACAGCTGCCACCTCCAGCTGCAGAGCTGGCTGGAGCACGTGGGGCAGCATCACCTCCCCCAGACCTCAGGCAGCTTCTGCTGTGGTTTGGATTGGATGCACCCTCACACCAAGCCACATCCCCCAGTCCACTTACTTGGCCTTGTTTATGAAATGATAAGCCTCATTCCAGTGAGCCAGGAGGTCAGTCGTCTCCTCATCGTACACCCGGATGTTGTGATAGGCAAACAAGCCAGGGAAAAAGTTATCTATCTCCCTGGTCACGTTCAAAATGTAGTCAATGCTGCAGAGAATGCAAAGAAAAATAAGAGTTGAACTGCCACGGTCATGAAAAGGGAACTGATGCACACTGTGAGTCTCCTCATTTGTGCCAAACACTACAGCAGGGTTCTCAACACACCTAGGGAGAACGAAGGCCTGTATGGATTTACTGCTACATATCACTCAGAGAGATCAGGGCTGCAGGACATTCACTTCAGAGTTTGTCCAGCTTTGACTTCTAGATATCGCGTGTCAAGATGCCCTCACTATGGATCAGAAGCACTGACATGCTGCTTGATCCACTTGCCCAAAAGATGTTCAGACATCCGTTCCCAGGACTCCAAATGAAACATTTTTAGTCATGCTGTTGAGCAATAACTTTCAGTTTCTCACATCAGTGGTGGCGCATGCCTTGGGAAAACAGCAAACATTGTATGTAAAATTCTCACTTGTCCAAAAAGCCAGGAAATAAATCGAGCCAAGAAGTGCTGTGGTGATGACAGCATGCTGAAAGACAGCCCTGCAGCTGCCTGCCTGGACAGGTGAGGTGGGGACTGCTCATCCACAGGAAGTGCTGCTCCATTCAGATGGAGTTTTTCCTGAACACTGCACTGTAACATTTGCTCTTCTGCAGGAATTTATACCTGACACAACAGCATATATGTCTGCTTCATACTTGGCTGCTACACATCGGGAGGGTGGTTCAGAGATCTTGAAGCTTGGTTACTTTCACTTTGTATGTGATAGAAGTGAGGTAGGAAGGTTTTCCTGGCTGAAGTCAGGGAGATCAGTTACCCACATTGCTGGGAATTCATCCCCTACCATCCACAAATGCCACGTGGCATCTCAAGAGACCTCAGTGCAAAAGTCAAAGGACTCAGAGCCTGGAAGGTACAGTACTCACCCCGAGCCCTGCAGCTCCTCCAGGTTAGAGGCGTTCCACTCTGATCCCTGCAACAGTCACACAGATAGAAACATCTTTCAAAGGAACTTCCCCATTTCTAAGATTCTGAACAGCCCCAGACTCAGCACTGCTCCTCAGCTGCCACCTGAAACGTTGCTCATGGTTTTTGACCCAGATAAATAGCACAGGGAAAGAGAAATGATTCAGTGTGGTATTACTGTGAGCATAAGTACGTATCTGAGAAGTGTGAGGCAAATGCTGGAAGTTCTGGAGGAGGTTACACTGGATCTCACTGTACCCACAAAATAGAAAGCAAAGTAGAGTTTAAAAAAAGAGGCTTTGCCCTCAGACATCAACACTTTCTCTGACTCTCTCCCAGGAAAAAAAAACCCAACCAAAACAAAACTAAATGTGACCCCAGCATAACGGGCACAAATGTGTTCATCCCAAGCAAGCCTTTGTTCTGGATGGCAGTGTCAGGTTTTGCTTGGAGTTCCATCTAGTGGCAAAACATTACACAAAACACTTCTCTTTCTTTGCTTCTCCATAGAGCTGAAGGGCACAGAACCTTCAGCCTTACTCTCCATACAGTTTTGGCCATGCACATAGAACTTGAAACCCCATGCAGATCCCCCACAGCCCAGTGACTCGTCAGGTCACCCCCACTGAGCCTTCAGCTCTGCCAGAGCTCCTAACAGGGCAACTCACCAGATACAAGTGATCAAAAATCAGAGAGGGTTTGTCCATCTGACCCAGGATAAGCAGCATTTCATTGTCTATGAATTCCTTGAATTCTTTCAAGTTGCAATTCATGTGTTTCTCCAGCTCATTCCGGATCTGCAGGGTAGAAAACAAAGGATGCCACCTAGAATCATCTCTGTTCAACAGAAACATTTATTGGCACTCTTTTACAAAACACTTTTTATGTACTTCATTAAAGACAGCAGGAGGGATTCAGCCTTTTGGAGACAAAGAATCTCACTATGTGGCATCACTCCAAGCACCTTAGGCCCCCACACTTGAGATCTGTGAAGAAGGTATCAGATAACATCCAAGTAAAATACACATACATATCATGCACCTTCTTCCAACAAATAACCTGAGATGAACGAGACCCAGGAGAGCAACTAACAATCATGAAACTCAAATCTACCAGAACTACTACTGTTTGCTCTGAGTACATTTGCACTGTGTCCCTGTAGGACAGACCCAAACTAGTTTTAGCCCTGACTTGTGACTCTTCATCCACAGCCTCACCAGCAAAGTTTCACCTGTAAACCTCTCCGACATTGTTCAGGAACAAAGAAAACAGAATCTTAAAATGAAGCCAACAAGGAGAGAGGAAGACACTGTTCCTTAGCACACAATTTGCTCTGTGTCCACAAACAAGTGAAGACCAGGAGGTGCAGCAAAGCCAAAGAGCAGAACCTGAGGATCAGTTGGAAAACACACTCAAAAGCCAACAGCACCTCACCATACAATGGCTTTTTGTCAGCATAACACTCCCTGGAAAAGGAGGTTAGCAGGAAGAATAAAGGAGCAGTTTTTCTGATTACCTCCTTCGAAGTCACATTTTCCAGGTCTTTGCTCATCATGATGCTCCGGAGCTTGGCTTTAATGAGGCGTTCTGTTCGTTCCCTTTCAGTTGGCCTGAAGAAGAAAAGGGAGAGGATGCCTCCAAACCAGCAGTAAACACTCATGAGACAATGTAACTTGGACAGCACAGAGGGCTGGTGGGAAGGACCTGCACTGAAAGCATCTTGACCAGGAAAATGGAAGAAAAACAACTGAAGGCAGTTAAGTAGAGAAAGGAAATTAACTGCCAGAGGAACAAAAGGGGATTTCTCTTGTGAACCAAGACAACTTTATAATAAAACTGAGAACTGACTTGTCAACAAACAGAGCTGGAGAGTCGGGGCGGGTGGACTCCAGGTCCTGCATGGCATTCCACTCATTGATGCAGCTCTGGTCAGAGCTGATGCAGCTTTCATAGTACGTGGCCCAGACCAAGGCCATCCCACCAGGGAAGTAGTTGTACCTTCTTGCAACCTCACAGGCTTTATGGAGGATCTGTAGTGCAGACCTGCAAGATTGGAAACAAAGTTGTGCAGACATGAGAGGCACAAACACGTAAATCAGGATTAAGAGATTTTTCTCAGCAGACTTTCAGCACTGTGTATGGCAGTTTGCTTTTTGAGGGCTGCAGCTTTATTGTATCAGAGTTCAGAGAAGCATCTTGGAGGCTTTCTCAAGAGCCCATGTGAGATGGAGGCTCAGATTTTCTCCTCATCAACTGGCAAGCACAAGGCACAGCTACTCTGGGACCTAATCATTAGCTAAATCACAAATCCAGAACCAAAGAAAAATAAAGAACATGGACAATTTTCAAACCACCTTCAGCGAGGAGTCAGATACATATTTACAGCATTCTTGGCCCCTGACATGCTCCAGGGACAGGGCCCAGATTGGGTCATTTGTTTTTGTAAATCCTAGCATTACTTTTTCTTTCCTTCCTTCCCTCCTCCATCTTCCTTTTTTTTTTTTTTTTTTTCTTTTAAGGCTCTGCTCTGAAGATGTCATTGTAGTGAACATATTAACCACATCTAAGGCTGCCAACAGGAGGGGCTGAGTTCAAAAAAATGACAGGAATGAGAGCTTTGTTTGTTTCTGTACCAAACCATCCCTAGCAAGACACCAATCTCCTCTACATCTTTGTCTTGCCCCTGCCAGCTATCACAAGCACAGAGTTTCCTGAGGCTACATGAAGAACCCAAAGAGAGGCACTTGCCCTGTTTGGGGCAGGATGAAGCTTCTTCAAGAAGGCATTTGTTGGCACAGCCACTGCTGATTCAACTGTCTCTGCTTCAGCGTTTTGGAATCCCTGCACATGGGAGGGGTGACAGGAGCTGAAAGGTGAGCACGACTCCAGAAAGGCATGGAAAGTTTCCATGCAGCAGGAACCCCAGCCTGGCCCCAGGAATGGGGCAGAGCTGGCAATGTCATCAGATTGGCAATGGGTCTCGAGACTCCCTCGTGCTAGGGAGGTATGTGTGGGGAGGAAAGACCGGGTCTGCAGCCTGATGAATTCACACTGGGCTTTCATGTCTGTACATCTCATTAGTGGCATTTCCCATTGCCCTCATGTCACAGAGCACGCAGCTGCAGCAGAAGATGCAGGTTTTTGGATCAGTGCTCCCAGAACCCCATTACAGCACTGCTACCAGCTGACGCAGGGAAGCAGCATCTCTGCTGCAGCTCGCTAAATATCAGTTATGGAAAATGCTAAAATGCAGTTTGTTTGTTGTTAATTTATTCATGGAAATTACAGCCTCTTTCTCAATAAAGCTAATTAGCACACATACCACATGGCCTGCACCGACACTGGCTTGAAGATGTGCATTCTCCCAGCAGTACTCACACTGAAGCCACTAAAAGAGAGGGGAAAAAACAGTCACAATCTGCTCTTCTCTGCACCTCAGGTGCTGCAAGGCAGCTCTAGGAGCGCCCACAATCAAAAGGAATGAGGGATAAGAATTTCCATCAACGATTTTCCATTATCCTCCCAAGCAAAAGTGGCAAGTGGACACCTGCCATACACCTCCAGGAATGGGAGCTCCACCCCTTGAGCAGGATTTCAGAAAGCATTTACTGGATGTGACAGGTTCCAGCGAGCAGACTGAGGGCAGCAAGACAAAAACTCCACGTCTGAATTCAAGGACTGCAGCCGTGAATCCGAAACACAGGGACTTCATTTGCATGGTGACAGAGTTTCTCCCACAGCAGCCCCCAGAAGACAAGGCCATTCACATCTATCTTTTCAGTGGGGCTTCTTACCCATCGCCATCAAGATGGATCTTAGTATCACTCCACAGACGAAGAACCATTCCTATAGTGCAGCTCTTACTGGAAGAGAAACGTTAAGGATGTTAAATACAGGCCACAATGCAGTCATGTCAATATCCTCAATTATTAATAGCCTTTAATTTTTTAAATCCTCAAGCCTTGCTTTAGTATTTCCTTATAATATCTTCGGCCAAACAACATGCAGCACACAAGGAGATGGACAACTAAAGTGTAAAGGTCTTCTCTGACGCCAACCTGAGAACCAACAGCACAGAATCAAGAGTCAGAACCACCACAGCTGTCAGAATGCACTGCAGTGTCTGCCTCACCTCCTTTCCTCCTCTCTCACCCTCAGAAGCTCAGTGCAAGGAAGGTCCCTAACAGGACAGAAGAGCAGAATATAATGTCTGGTTGCAGAGATTCAGCTTTCAGCAAGTGGTGGTAGGTGCATTCCTTTCTGCCCTTTGTAGAGAGGACCCCAGGGGCCTTTCAAAGGATTGTGTGCTTGGTTCTCACTTCATAACTTTGGCTGACAGAAAAAAGCATTTTATGGGCGTACCTATCCCAGAAGAACACTTCCATTTCAGAGATGCAATCTGGCAAGAAAACTGTACCAACTGTACCACCTCCCCCCCATTCTAATGGGAGGCCAACAACTTTCAACTGCTAAATAATTCAGCTGCTGAGATATTACAGTTTCAAAGGAAATCAGAACGCACGCAACAGCCAATAGCAAAGAATTTGTTTTTTTTTTTAATTCCATTTTTTTTTGAAGCCTTCATACACTTCCAACAGTGAATTAAAGGCTCTGACAAAGGCCAGTTCGAACACACGCATAGACAACATGCACCAGAGCTCTGAGAGGAAAAAAAAGGTTCTTTTTAAGCACATGTACAAGGAATAAAGCCCACAAAAGCCTGACCAGTCCAACTGTCAGCAGCCAGAACACTCACAGCTGTGAAGTGCCATTTCAGCCCCAACATGGAGCCTATGAGTCCTTCAATGAATCACTAATGCCAACAGACCTCTTTAGGCATGACATTTTTCCTTAATTAACAAATCCCTCCACTGACTGAACCAGCAGTTATGATGAACTTGCTGTAACTTTCCCTCTTGTCTCACACCAATCACCTCCAGGAGCAACTTACTGGAAGGTCACCTTGGATTTGGAGAGAACAAGACCAAAGCTCCCTGCTGCTGCACACCAAGTGTGCCAGAAGGGAATGCTACGTTGGAATTTCCTCCCTACCACCAACAGCAGTAACTAAGAGCAGACACAGAAGCAGCACCAAAGCCAAGACAATAATCTCCTTAGCAAGGCACTGCTAGGAGTTCACCAACAGGACTCAGTGCAGTGCAAAAGCTCTCCCTTCCCACTTAAATCCACAGAGGTTTTCCAGGAAAAAAAACCAAAAAACAAAGACCCATTGGCCAAATCAGCTCAGCACGGCAGCGTGCTCAGCCACCGGGGAACAGAAACAAATGTGAAAACTCTGCCCTCAAAGTCCAACTCTGCCAAAGCAGCCTCACTTCTTCGAGCCAAGAGCTGTTCTTGGGTTCCTCACCTATGACTGGAATTATGTGAGAAGGTCTGCAGCAACGTTTTATTTTCATTTCAAAACATTCTGTGCTCTTATCAGTTAGACAAAAGGCACAGCTCATTGCTAACACATTTGTTTGTTGGTTTTGGAGGTACTTTAGCACTATTGTTGTTACTATTTGGCAACTAACCTACCCGAAACAGCTCCATTGCATCATGCCATGAACAGACATGAAGTCTGATGGAGCAAATAAGTTCCAGTTTAGCAAACGTTTCCACAGAAGCATTTTGTAGTGAGGAGACAGCAAGCTACCAGAGATGAGGTAGATACCACAGCCCTCCAGTTGGATTACAAGTGAATGCTTTGCCCACAGCTGCAGAGAGCCTAGAGATTCTGAGGAGACTGAATGTCTTCTGGAACAAAAAGCGCTCTCACAACGGTCAGAAGAATTAACAGCTATGTCTCCTCTTTTGCTAGAGTACATGAAAATTAACTGCTTGGGGACAGCTGTTGACAGGCTTTCCGGAGAACCCAGCCTGCCTGATTTCCAAGCCAAGCCTTGCCCTAGACATACCTCTCCTTGCTGGAAAAATCCACACCCAGCAAAATATTCTCTTCCGTGTCCTGCCGCCCGTTGCTGTACACAACCACCATGTACCGGACTCTGTCTGTCCACACGCTCTCCAAACGGACAGCCTAGAATCAAAAAGAAGACATCAGGCTCTGCAAAACAGTTTTTGGAGAACCTTTACTTCCACTGCTGAATGATGTTTTTCAGGTGTAATTGTGCCCCAAAGCTTTACTTAGCTGCAGTGAGAAAGAGATTGGGAGAAGTAGTCCCTCTTCCAAGCAAGGCCAGTTTTCCAGACTTGGAATCAAGAGAGGAGAAGAAATGTGAGCAGCTATCTAGCCATTCTAGAGAGAATAATTAACACAGACCCAACTCATACCCTGGATGTAAGGATCAGCCCCAGAAGCACAAAGGGAAACACGGTGGGGCTGGCAACTGAGTGCAGCAGACTGAAGCCAACTGTGAAACCTTGAATTTGCCAATGCCTTCCATGACTCTGTAGAGATCTGGTTCCAATACTTCCAACAGAAAGAAGGGCAGGAAAATGCATTTATCTTACCAGTTTGATTCTATCCTCACAGCGAAGGAGGTTGATCATCACCTGGAGGTGCTGGGGCAAATCACCTGCAGTGAGAGCAGAGAAATCATCAGAGTAGGTCATCTAAAAATAAACAGCTTCTGAGGAGGGAGGGCTGCAGGAGTGGCTCTGTTCAGGTGATGCATCCCTTTTGCATCAAATAAAGGACCACTCGTGAAACTATTGCAAAGTGGTGGGTGTATTTCTGCTAGGTGAAAGTGAGCAAAACACACAAAGAATCTACAAGAAAACAAATCAAGATCACATCTAATAACTCGGTAACACACTCATAACTTTCCATAAGATATAAAATTCCTTCTGTAGGATGTTTGCTGGGTATATGAAACTGCTGACAATTGAAGAAACCCAAAGCCATGCTTGGCATTCAAACAGCCTCTTTGTGCTTGGAGTGTTTACTAAGCAGCAGGCACACAGTACCACACTGTGCCTTTCCCACATGCTTCTGCACTCAAAATGCCCCGATGAGCTTATTTCTTCTTGCCCCTTAACCACTGATTACAAAACCATCAATGACAGAAGGCATAAAAATACAGGATGAGTGGGATCCAACTTCCTTAAACCCTGTCGGCTTATCGGTTCTTACATTCACCACACAACTCTCCTCCCACCATACTGAACACTGGAGTGGGCCTGGAAGAAGGACAAGCTGTTCTCAAACCATGAGAAAGACTTGCAGGCCAGATTTAGATCAGTTAACTGAAAAGGGGATTTCCTGAAACCAGAAAAAGGGGGTGTATGGAGCTAAGAAATGGGTGTTTGTCCAGAGACTCAAATCCTACTGAAAGCATTCCTCGTTTTTAAGAAGTAGCACTGAGCAAAACCAGCAACAGGTAGTTTATAATAATAATGAAAAGATGCTGTCAAGATGAAAGATGAAGTCCCAAGCTTCAGACTGGGGGAGGCTGGGAGAAGAAGGGGTGCTGGAGCCACATGACTCAGCCCATTGCATTTTCCTCCCCACAGGCCAAAGGAGGAGGCAAAGATCAAACCACTGAAGCAGATACAAGTGTCATTTCTTCATCGCAGGCTGAAAAAGACAGGGATACACATTCAGCACAGACTCTGGCTCAGAGGGCTCTCCTGGCTACAGTACACCACAATACCTACAGAGAATAAATTCCACCTGCAGTTACACTTCCAAGAGAATGACAAAAGTTTAAACACAGTCGTCATACCTTCAAGTGGACTGAAAACCTGGTTCTTCCCAGCTGGCTGTACAAAACCCACTGCGACAGTCAGAGGAGCCAACCACCACCCAACACCTCCTGTTGGGCTCAGTGTGGAGGAGTGGAGCAGGGAAGAAAGAGGGAATGGAGCATCAGGCCATGACTTAATCCATACCTGCATGCTTGTGAGGATGCTGGAGACTTCGCTGGCCCTGGGAGCTGTTGCCTTGCTGCAAGAAGAGGGCTGCTCCTTTCACCATGAAAAAGCTCTCGCTTAGGCTGGAAAACAAACGACACAGGAAGTCAGCTCAGAGGAAACAGCAGCAAAACGTGTGCTCTGCTCTGTGTGTCTGAGGAGGAAGGGCTTCTCCTCGTTAAAACACAGCAGGATTTGCCACAAGAAGCTGTTCCCAAAGGTTGGCTTTGCCACTTGCAAGGCATGGCTCCAGGATTATTCATGAAGAACTGTGTCATTTTCCACCAACATTTTATTGCTTGGCCATAGCAGGAGATACTTGAGCTGTCATGGACTGGAAATGACTTTATCACTTGATTATCAAATTCTGTAACTTAAAAACAGTAGAGGGTAAGAACTCCTACAGGCTTAGACCTGTAAATGACTTCGGATCAGGTCCTGAGTCAATCAGTCCCTATTAATTTCAGTTCTCCAGATTGCTTTGGAATGCAAAAACAAGATCACACAGCTATAAATCATAGATTTACAGGGGCAGGGAGGGAAGGTGAAACCTGCACATCACAGCAAAATGAACTGCACTGAAACCTCAGGGCAAAAAGTAACACACAGCAGCAAAGGCCTTTCTCTGCCCTGTCGAGATACAACTGACCTGGGAAATAGTGCTGACAAGAAGAGAGGTCACAGCATATGCACACACAGAGCTCTATTCCCAGATCATAGGAAACACAGCTAACAAGAAACCCAATCAAAAGCAGCAGTTAGAGCAAGGAGCAGCACAAGCCTAATTACATGGCCCCGTAATACACAGTGAGCATTTCAGAAACAGATGTGGATGTAAGTGGCAAAGTTGGTGCTTCCCACAGGGCTGGAAATGAACATCTCCTAAGCTACGTTTTAGTTGCCCCAGTAACTGCTTACCTTGCACTTCCTATCCCACTCCAAACACCAGGCAGGGAGCATAACAAGAGACATTCTTTGCTACAGAGCCCAACTTTCTGCCATCCCATGCTTCCAGCACAGACTGCTGTCTTCATTCCTGGCTGCTATCAACTAAATCTAAAAGCTCCACCAGAAGACCACGCTGCACCACAGTTACTTATGCTACAGAAAACGATCCTGTGGGAGCTGCTGCTCCCAGTGCTCGTTTGTTCTGTGCTCTCTCTGGGGTCTTTGCCTCTGGTAGCAGCGAGCAGCAGCAATTTGGTAAATATCCATCAATTCAAGCCTTCCCAGCTCCCGTTCCAAGCTCAGTCTTCTCCCTTCCAAGGACAGAGCCAAGGTTTGCAGTTAGCTGTCTGAATTTACAGCTTTCTTCAAGGTGCAAAGCTCCCAGAAAAGCTGGATCAGGTTTCAATTTGAGACTTCAGTCCACCCTAAGAAGCAACCTAAAATGTTAGGACAAGCTCCAGGCTCCCTCAGCCCTGCATCAGACAAACAAGCTGTTGGCAGGGCTGCAATTAGAACAAAGCTTTCCCCATTTCTGCTCCCACAGCACTCACCCCTGGCTCACCGTGAGCTGTCAGCAATGGTGAGCTCTCACCACCAGCACCAAGAATCCCACGAGCAAAGCAGGAAAAGCCCTGCTTCCTTCTCACTCCAGATCTAACAGGAAAGTGTTAACAAAAGGACAGAAGTGACATCAAAGCCACAACACCAACACAATGTATAGGACATTCACTGGATGAATGCCTCGTGCATACTCAGCTGGATTTTCAGCAAGAGGAAAGGAATGGTTAGATGACACACAGCTCCTCCTGCTCTCCTTCACTGCAGACAGGAAACCTTCACTGTAAGGCAGAACATTCCCAGTCAGAGAGCTGTGCTGGGGGATCAATAATGCCCACAGGCAGAGGTTGAACTGCACAGCACATGTTTTACCATTGGGTATTTACCTGCACAGCAATGAACTGGAAAGGAAGACTGAAGAAGTGACTGAGCACACGATTTCTGTTCTAGCTTAAGGGCTTGAGTGTCCATCAGCACAGCAACCTCACCAAGCACAGCACTGAGGAACTCAGCTCGTGCTCCCCAGCACCCTGATTCTCCCTCAGCTGCTGTCGGATGCCAAAGGTGCAGTGCTGCACAAAAGCCACTGTGAATTCTCCTGGAACACTGCACCAAAACAGCAACGTTACCCAACGCTGACCCTGAACTCTGCTTCAGCAGAGCAGCTACTTCATACAAACCCTCCGAGAGCTAACAAAGCAAAAGTGAGAAAAAGGCATGGTGCAATACCCCAACACAGCACTCCAACACTTTCCAACCCTGCAGTTCCAGTAAGCATCCAAATTCCAGCTTTTTCTTTTCAAAAAGAAATCTCCCAAAGAATCAAAAGAACCCCATCGTTCCAGAGCCCCCCCAGCTCCCTCCCCAGCAAGCAGCATAAAGACAAGTGTTTTATACATACTAATTTGGACTGGTTTTCTTTGAACAGCAGAAGCATTGTGCTGGCCCAAGAGTCAGGCAGAAGTCAGTAAATTCAAAAAGATTCATAACTAGCTGTAAAACTCACATCCTTCTGCTTCTAAAGCCATGCAAGGAAAAACAAAAAAGAAAAAGAAAAGAAGGAAAAGAAAAGGTCGCTCGTATATTCTGCGCGGAGCAGAGCAGTCGCATCTGTTGATGTTACCCAGGAACTGGATGACTTCTACAGAACACTGTGTCTTCCACTGATATCCTGGCTTGAAAAAGCACTTGTCCTAACATATCCTGATGAAAGAAGGCCATTCAGGAGGGGAAAAAAACAGCTGAAGCTCGTCTAATCACTTCCCTCCTACAGACTGGTGCGAGCTGTTTGTTCCCTCCCCGTGCTCACAGAGCGATGCAGGGCAGGACGAGGTGAGAAGCACAGTGTTGATGCTTGCATCCCATATTGCCTGATGCCTTGCTTGCCTGTCACAATTAAAGCCCTGACATGGAATGTCTCTGTGGCAAAGGCATCACGCTCAGATCAGGACATTTCCTCGCTTACGGTGTGGCCACGTCCCGGTGCGATGCGCTGCTGAACAAGAGCCCCTTTCAGGTGGTCTGGAATTCCTCTGTTAGGGACTGTCTATAACCAAATTCAATGAAGACTTATTTCTCACCAAACCTTGACTAATTCCTTCACCACAGCAGCACCATCCCTTCCCCCACCAGGGGAAGAAGCAGCTTTCTGTTCCTTTTCTGCCCTGCCCCATTGGCACGCACAGCACAACCCACCAATTCACTGGATGCCCTCTCAGGAATCCCAACCAACACCACTGCTTTCCAGCTGCCCGTTTTGGCTCTCAAAGAAAAGCTGAGCCCAGGAGTTTTGTGGTGGGATGGAATCTGGGTGCTCCAGGAGGGCTGCAGAGCATCCCCGTATCAAATCATCTCAGGGAGAGCACATGAGCCCCCCAAGGAGGGTAAACCTACACTTACAGACAACTGGGAGCACTGAGTGTCAGCAGGAGAGTGCTGACAGAACAGATGCATGTCTCTGCTGGCCATAAAACAGAGGCCCTGCTGTGCCTGGAGCCCTGCAAGGTGAGGATGGTTCTGAACTATGGCACCTCCTCGCTCCGTCCGCTGGCCCCATGCTGCTCAGCTTTAAAAGGAAATATTTCTTTCCCTTTGGGAAAGCTCCAGAGGAACGTGGCTGTAACACACATCAATTACATTTCAAGTTGCTTCAGAACACAACAGGCAGCTCCTCATCATCATTTCAAAACACTGCTCCACGAGTTGGTAAAGGCAAACAAGCAGTCTGCAGTCACCCTCCATCCTCAGCAGTGCCCACACTGCGTGCCCTGCAGGGTGCTGTGCTCCAGCAAAGCTCTGCAATGGAGCCTTGCTAGGCACAGGGCCACGCCACACTCTCCTGCCACTAAATGTTTGTCAAATTAAGTCTCTTAATTTCTCCCTCGTTAGCAGAACGAGGCACACAAGTGGCACAAGGAGAGAGGGAAGTATCAGTCCATTGGGGCTGAGCTGGAGCACTCCAGGGACAACGCTGCCTCCAGGCTTCAGGCAGCCACACCAAAATAGCACCAGCTACACTGCAAAGGAGCACGCCAAACAGAAAGGGAAATCTGGGGGTGGGGGAGGGAGAGAAAGAGCAGAAAAAATCCCAACCCCAACGCAGCAAAGGTTGTCCTACAACAAAGTAGAGCTCTGTGACATGTAGAACAACTGACCTGAGATGGGAACTACAGGCATCTATACACCTCCTGACTCTGCACTGCTTGGGATCACAGTGCTCTGCCAAAACCCCTCCGGTGCAGCTCCAGGTGAGGCAGCTGCCTATAGGGGACCTTGAGAAAATGTCTTCTGAAATGGTATTTTATTACCAAAAAATGTGAGGCAGGAAGGCTCTTTCCATACTTGTGGCTACGTTAGGGTGTGGCTCTGATGGGTTATAAAAAGCCATAGCTCCCAGCTGAAGACATGGAGATAAGTAAATAACAGACAAGGAGCTCCAAGAAGAAAACCAAAACATCAGAATCTAAACCATTGGCTGTGAATGTCAGCACAGCACAGAGCTCACCCCCATCCCCACGGAGCCAGGGCATCCCTCATCCATCCCCATCCCAGGAATGGTAAGGAGGGCAGAAGACCCAGCAGGGCTCATGTTTTTGGGGCTGCAGAGACACAAGGAGTCTGAGCGTGCATTGTTTGGCTGAAGGCGTGGGCCACATTCACAGCACAAGAATGCTGAGAAGGGCTGGAGACACTGCAGGCCATTCACAGCGCCAGATACTAACCATCCTCCAGCACAAAGAGGAGAAAGAAAAACGAAATCAATCATGGAGCCCACAAAAGCTGATTTCCTAAGATAAATAGACTGCCTCCAGCCACTCCTGCTCACTCCACGCAGCCTTTGGCCCTGCTCCACGTGGACAGTGGGGACAGGAGGGGACGTGGCAGCCCAGTCCCCATGCCACGGCTTTGTGCCGCCCAGCTCCATCCCAGCACCATCTTGGCATGGAGCAAGACCCTGATAACAACTGGAGAGAGGGGCAGGAAGAGGGAAGCAAACACAGCAGTGCGCTCGCTCCCTGCTTCAGCAGAGACTTGCACAAAATAAGTTAGCAGAACAGCTCCCAACGGCCCGGGGAGAGAAAATTCTAGGAATCCCTAGTACGTGATGGTGAGAGGCCAAGTAAAATAGAGACTGCTTCACAAGGAGGAAAACAAAAAAAAAAAAAAAAGGAATCCTTTTTGCACATCCCATTAATTGCAGAGTTCAGAAAGGCACAGGGCTGATGGCAGCATCCCCAGCTCTGAATGGCAGCGGGCATTTCTGAGATCCCCCGTGGAAAACGAGGTCACTGCCATAACAGCCATAGGGCCAAACCCCCCATGGAGCTCAGCCCATCCAGCAGCTGCTTGTTCCCCAAACGCTGGCTCCCTTCCCTTGCAGTAACACTTGCAATTAAAAGCCCCAAAGCCCTGTGTTTTCCTACCAGTTCCTTTCTTTTTCCTACCAGTTCTGATCTTCTTGCCACGCTACAGACACAGCTCTTCCAACCTAAGCCACCCTACGATACAGTTCTGTATGATGGAGTGAGGCCCTCTTCCAACCCAAGCCATTCTGTGATACGATATGAGCCCCGCAGCTCTGGGAGCAGCTCCTGCCCCATCCCATTCCCTGGCTGAGCTGGTGGCACATGGCCCCATCCTCCTGCATTCCTCCCCGTCAGCTTAAGGGATGGAAACAATGAGCAGTGTCATTAAGCCACCCCAAGTTCACCCACTGGCAGCGTTTCCCAGAGACAAGGAACAAGTGGGAACTCTTCAGCTGCACTGCTGGAAAAGAAAAGGAAGGTGAAGAATGGTTCCAGGGCTGGAGGACGCAGCTCCCAAGCAGAGAGAGTGAAGGTCAGCCAGGACACAGCCAGCAGCACGGGAAGCAGCAGTGGCACAGCAACCCACACAACAGCTCCGCCGCTGCGTTTCAGAATGACTCCAAAAAAGGCAGCAGAGACCAGGGAGTACTTGACACACTGGTAACGCGTCAAAATAAAATAAATCTTGATGGATCATGCAGGGGTAAAAGAAGGGCAGGAAAAGTTGTAGCTGGACACAGGCACCCCCTCTAGTGTTTGCTGCAGGCTGCCTTGCCCACCAAACCCCAGGGACACGGGTGAGCAGCGTGGCTTTGGCAGTAAAAGAGTGCACATGGGCAGAGTGGAGCCCTCAGCCCTCCCATCTGCTCTCTCTGTGGGGCAGAGAGGCAAAGCAAGCTCTGCAGAGGGGTCCTTCTGATCCCATTCACAAGCAGAGCATGCACTTTGTACCATGAGCCATTCATTTGAGGCTGGGATTTTGCCTCTGCCTTCCCTTGCTCTCTCAGTGTGCCACGGGAGTGCTTCCACACCACAGATCTGAGCACTGTGTGAACCTCACTGAAAGCGAAGCCATGCCCCTGAAAGTGTCCTGTCCATTTCACATCCTCCACAACCTCCCAAGGGCACTTGTCAGGCTGGCTGCAGCCCCATTTGTAGGCAAAATCCCTGACTCGCAGATCTTGGCAGCTGATTATCAAATATTAAGGTGTTTAAAAGCCAGGAGGCATTTGGAAGCAAAATATTTTTCTGACCCAGCCCTTTGGTGCCTCAGTAAACAGTGACCACATCGGCCTCCACAGGAAAAAAAAAAGCATCCAGCACCAAGTCGGCTCCTTTGGTAGCAGGGCCAGAGGGATTCTGCCAAACTGATGAGGTTTCAGGGGTAGAAAAAAAAAAAGGGAAAAAGATTTATAGCCAATTCCTAAACAGTCTGATGGCTGCAGGTCCTTAGCAGCAGCCTCCTGCTGTCACCCTGCCTGCGTCCACACAAACTCATCAGTGTCAAGTCTGCAACAGTTTCCTGGAAAGACCAAATCCCAGAGAAGTGGGAGAGGAGTGCACTCTCCCCCAGCCCGCCCTGACATCCCCACACAGCACCTCAAGGCCCAGTGATGCCCCCAGGGCTCACGTGGCCACCCCTTGGGCCAGAGGCATGGACAGGTCACCAGCCATCACTTCACCGCCCCATTGTCCGGAGCACACCAGGGCAGGATGCTGCAGCCCGGCCAGGATGTGATTCAGCGTCCTGTTTTGAACAGTTCACAAAGCCAGCAGCTTCTGCCCCAAGACCTCCCCTCAAACAACTGTCAGACAGCTGCCCCAGCCCTGGGTAAAGCCCCCAGCACCAAAGCCATCCGTGCCACGCTGCTGCCAGCAGAGCACGGGCAGAAATCCCTACAAAAGTTAAAGACCAAAGTATTAACAAAAAACTGTTGTGCATTAAAATCCAAGATACAATAAAGCACTACGAGATCCTCTCAGTGCAACATGTGGCTTGGAGTTTCCCTAACCAAAGCAGCCACAGCACCAGGCAGAAGCCTGCTTCATTGCAATGATTTTTACCTAACGAGCTCCTCCTAACGAGGCTGTCAGTGCATGCCAGCAGGACCATGCTCTGCCTGCAGTGCTCCTCCTCCTGCCGGGCTGCAGAGCCTTGGGGTTAGTGTTTATAAACCCACAGGCTTCACAGGAGTTAAAAAGGATCAGGGCACAGCATGCCATGGCCAAGCAGCATTTGGGGAGGAGGACTGCAGCAGGTGATGCACAGAATCAGATTGTGGTCCTGGAAGGCCTATGGGAGGTGAGAACAAAGGAGGACTCCTAAACACAGTAAGGTCTCTGAAAATGCAGATAGTGATATCTCCGAAGGAAAAGCTGAATATCTTCACCCTGTTTTAGGGTGGAAGCTTTTTCAGGGAGAAAACAGAAAGAAAGGCATTTTGGAATGACAGAAACTGTACAGGAACTCTGAGCACAGAGAAGTAAAACGCGTGGTCAGTTCTAAATCTGGAACACAGACCACTTCCAAGTATCAGAGGAAAAAAAAACAGCCTGATAGCTCACATCACCAGACCCAACCACGCAGCCTAGAATGAAAATCCTCTGTCTAGGATGGAAAAGCTATGTCATAACTAAGTGCACGTTCATCCTGCATCCACAAAATCCAGTCTGAGCTGGCAGCAGGTTGAGCTCTTGTCTCCAACAACCCTTTCTTCTGAGGCCCCTGAGGTCTGCAAAGCTGTGTGCTGGACCGCTGACCCCCACGCTCAGGGCAGGTGTGACACAGCACAGCTGACACCTCCAACTCCAGCAAGGTTGCTCGACGATTTAAAACCCACAAAAACCATCCCAGCCCATCCCTGGGCTTATTTATATCAGAGGACCTGTTCTCTTGGCTGCTGCAAAGGCAGCACGAGGAAGTTGAGCAATTCTGCCACCCCATGGGCACTGGGTAAAGTCTCAGAGAATCGATCCAGAGCAGCTCCAGCAGGAGAGGCTGGGATTCATGGGGTGGCACTGACCACCAAAGCTCCACGTGCATCAGTGCCACAGATTTTTCCATCAGTCCTCAGTGCTGTTTCCCCTCAGCACAAGAGCCATCCCATTCTCTGGGTCTGTTTCACAACCTGATTACCAGATTCTTAACCTGAAAACCATATAGGGATGAGTAGCCCCAAGAGGCTGAAGGAAAGGGGAAGCTGTCAGGATCCCAGTTTAACATCACTTTTCAACAACGTGCAGAAAAGCATTCAGATTTTAAGCTCAGCCTCAAGCTGTCCATTCCCACAGGATCACTCTGGTCAGAGATGGATGCACACTTCTGGCTTGCAAAGAGGTCAGACAGTCAAAGGTGGCCTTCAAACTCAGATACCTCCCAGCAATCGCTCTGTGCTTTGCCATCAAGTTGACTTATAACAAGAAGGAATAAAGTTCTGTTTCCTCATTCAGTACAGATATCACCCACACAAACATCAGCCTGCTATTGGTAGACTGCTACTTCTCAATACCACGCGGAAAAAAACACAAAGACTAAGGATGTGTTGCTGCTCAAGTCATCAGTGGGCTCCTGCTTAAGCTCTTCTTTGTGTAATGATCCACAATCAAGCTGGGAACAAAACCAGGAATCCTGAATTTTGCTTTAACATCAGTTGCAGCCACATCGCATCACCTCCTGCTCCGTAAGGGAACAACCTTCCTCTCCCACACTGCACAAACCCATTGGATCTTTTGGATCACAGGATCCAACCCCAGCCAGCATAGTCCTCATTGCAGCCAATCCACCAGGCTGCAGCAGAAAGCTGCCACTGGAGCCCAAGTTTTACATCACTGCAACGACACATTTCAAACCATGCAATGGAAAGAACAAGAGAGTACTCAAAGCAGCAGCATTTGTGGCTTTGCTTTTATCTCAAGGAAGAAGTCGTAATGAGAAGCACTGCTGTGCTTTTCCATTCCACCTCTCGGATTGTGGTTTACAGGTTAGAGGGTAAGAGCTAACTGCAGCAGCCCGTTTTGGAGCAAGCAATCTGCATCATTACTCAGAGCCCCATGAGGTTGGTGCCCCATCCAACTGCCTGTGTCATTAACACTCCTCATGCCTGCACAGCTTCACCAAGGGAAGCCTTGCCCTTTTCCAGCAGGGCATCTCAGCCTTCCCCTCCTTGCTGTATGAGGGAACTCAGTACAATCCCCAGAATCCAGGAAGCAAAATTCCCTTACAGGATGACTCTAGAACAAGGAAAGATCACAGCTCTGCTTCCATCCCTTCCCTACTCAGAGCCCCAGCTCTGAGCAGCAGCAAAGAGGGCTGCTGAGATAACAGCTAAGTGATGTGACCAGAATTGATGAGCAATTTTCCAGTTTCTTCCCACCAGAAACAAAACAAACTCCCTTTTATGCTTTCAGATCATTAAGCCCTCATCTCAAACCCAAGCTGATAAAATGAAGGCTGCCTCCAGTGTGGAGCTCCTGCAGGGCTGGCACAAAAGGGGAGCAAGCAGTCAAACTTTTGGGTGGGAATAGGGACTCCAGTGCATGGCAGACAATTAACAACAGCTGAAACAATGCTTAGAGCCAAACAGCTCTGCTTACCTCACGTTCAATTTACGCTCCTCATCGCTGCCAGCCTCCAGCTGAGGGGAGAAAAGGAGACAGAGAAAGTTAATAAGCTGGTTGTTTCCATAGGACAAATCTTAAAAAACAAAACACATTCTTTAAAACCACCCCAGCAACAGTGGGTGGCTGCACCCCATGTGTTTTTGCAGTGCTGGGGATAAAGGAGACTCTCTGGCAGTACGTCCCTGCTGACAAAGGGGCTCATGGGGGCTTTAAGGCTATTAGGCCCTAATCCTGCAAGCTGGTCCTGCAGGGTGCATCACCCTGAAGCACACTGAGCTGCCTCGTGCACACGGGAGAGCCACCACTGTCCTGAGTGAGCGCTGGGAAAGGCCAGGCTGCTTCCACCTCCCCACCAGCTCGTGGACCTCATTTCACACTAAAGGAAAACAGTTTTGGTTAATTGCATCCAGATCCAACTGGAAGAAAAAAAGCTCAAAGATCACTCTTTTGCTTTGGTCCTGCATGACCAGAACGAGGGTCAGCAGCATCCCTCTGAAGGGCTGGCTGTGCTGGGAAGCCAGGACCTTGAGGACTGTGCTGCAACAGGGAAACTTCTGTTCAGACCTGGATAACTGGGAGGACGCTTTCCTGCAGGTCTGTCTCTCCCTGTTAGCAGCAGCACACAGGGAACATTCTGTTATTTACTACCACTGCTTAAAACCCACATCAAATAGGACCCTGGGAAGGGTTAGCTGTTTCCTGGTGGTTTTGCATGACTCAAAAATAAGCAAGCAGTTTTATGTCAAATTTCCAAGCTTAAAGTTTTGAGTGTGTGTGTGCGTAGAGACCAGGTTGTTCTGCATCCTCCTCCCATTAGGGCTCAGGGGTCAGAGTCTGTAACACGCACACAGCCGTGTGGTCTGAGTACTGAAGCACAGCCACGGGGAGGAAGAGAGAGGCACAGATCCCAACTTAAACAACCGCAACAGACGGCGATCTGGAGGGAAGCATACCAGCTCTATTTTTAGTTTGTTTACATGGTGTGGCCAGAGGCAGAGCTGCAGCACCCTGAGCCCCTTGCCCACGGCCCTGGGAGGGCTGCAGGGTCCAGTGAGGTCACTGCTTTGTTTGTTTGGGTCAGTCACGTAGCAACGGGACAGAGAGCAACGTTTTTTTAAACAAGCAGGGCTGTGAAATCCCAGCTGAGGTTCAGCAGCAGAGCTGGGCCCTGGAGTCACTTTGGCAGCCACTGACTTGAAGGTTTCGACTCTGCTCTCCTTGCTGCAGGAAAGAAACAACAGAAGAGAGGAGCACCCAGCAGCACAGGCAGAGCATCCCTCCAAGTTCTGAGGCGTTACCCATGAGGGGCACAGAGTGAGCAATGGAGCCAGGGCACACCTCGTGATGCCATCACTGCTCTGACAGATCGCCCCTATGGATTTATGGTGCGCCTCAACAGTGAGCCTCGTGCAGGCAGCAGCACCCATTTCCTACATTCCTTCAGGATGAGGAGTTAAAAGAGGCTGCAGCAGCTTACTCACAATTAGCAAGAACATTTGGTCATTGTTTTCCATTTTTCAAAAGTGTATCTTCTGGTCATTATTCGCTAAAACCCCAACAGTGCCTGCAAATCCATCCTTGGGAAAAGGGGTAGAAAGTAAGGCACTTTTTCCAAGGAAAATCCCTCCAAATGGGCTACCAGGCTGAATCCTGATGGTTTGCAGCTCTGTGGGGCTGCATGCCAGGAGGGGACACTCACACAGGACACTGCGCACCACCAAAGCACAGCCAGGAGAGAAATCTGGTGGGAAACTGGGGGCTGCATGGTTACCCCACCTAGAAACTGCTGGTGGGCACTGAGCTGCACAGCACCAGGCCTGACCCAGGTGCACGTGGGCAGGATACGAGCAGCCCACCTGGCCCTTCCTTCCCAGTTAAACACAGCCTGAATGCCCTGGCTGCACATGGTGTGGCCATGGAGATGGGATGGCTGTCAGGTCTTTGCAGCATCACAAAGGCTGGAAAAGACCTCTAAGACCACCAATGCCAACCTCAGCTCACTCCCACCAGACCCACTAACCACGTCCCTCAGTGCCACACCTCCACATCCCTTGAGTGGCTCCAGGGACGGTGACCCCACCGTGACATCGTGCAGCTCGTGCCACTGCATCACTGCTCGTTCAGAGAAATTTCTCCTTTTCCAACCCAGCCCTCCCCTGGTTCAACGTGAGGCCACCACCTCCCATCCTATCGCTGTCACCTGGGAGCAGAGGCCAACCCTTCCCCTCCCCACGCTCTCCTTCCAGGAGTCGCAGGGAGCGATGAGCTCACCCCTGAGCCTCCTCCTCTTCAGACCACACTGCCCTGTCCCCTTCCACAGCTCTGAGCCGCAGGATCCGTGCCAGAACCCAACACGCTCCTTCCCCACGTTCCCCAGCCAGGGCAGCCCAGCTCCAGCACCCAAGCACCGCACGGAGCTCATCCCCGCGCAGCTAATCGGGGGCCAGCGGGTCCTGTGACAGGTGACAAATAGGATTGTGCACCTGCGGGGCCAAGGGCAGCGAGGAGAAGGGCGCGGCGGAGAGGAACAGCATTCTGCCTTCCCCGAACAGAAAGAAGGGAGAAGGAGAGAGACGGCGCTACGGGAGGCGGCAGCAGGGAGCAAAGCGGGGCGCCCCCCCGGGCCCTGAGGAGGCCTGGAGCCGAGGCCCACCCCTCCCCTCCCCGCCTCACCTCGCTGGTGCTGGCCGAGGAGGCGGCGCTGGGGGTCGGCGAACGTTGCAGCGTTACCAGCGCCATGGCGGGGAAAGGGGGAGGG
>VXAB01004381.1:15439-34900 GCA_013399175.1 Odontophorus gujanensis
ACAGGGTCCAGGACCTCAATGTTGTTCTTGTAGTGAGGGGCCCAAAACTGAACACAGCATGCTCGAGGTGCAGCCTCACCAGGGCAGAGTACAGAGGGATGATCACCTCCCTGGTCCTGCTAGCAACACTATTTTGGATACAAACAAGAATGCCATTGGCCTATTTGTCCTCTGAGCATCAATGAATACCCCCAGTTACATTTTGTGATACATCTAAAACAAAAGATGCACTGACAGGTTGTCGACAACAGGCAACTCATGTTTATTAATATCTGATTTTTTTTGTCCCCCTGCAGGTCTGAAGATGACCTAAGGGTTGTAAATTGGGCCATATAGATGGCAAGGCTCTTGCTTTGTTGGTTTGTGATCGTCTTGAGAAACTGCTGTGTATGCAGTACTGTTTTCATACATCTGTGATACTGATCTATTCTAATCATTCCTTTTCACTCAAGACATGTCTGTAAAAATGAAAGAGAAATTATTTCTCTTCCTCATTTACCCACAGTCAGTCAGTATTTGCAGTGCACGGAAACATTATCTGAACCAGAACGCATAACTAACATCTCTCCTTAGATTCTTCTACTGGGTAATGCCCACCTCTGGCTTCTGGTGCCATGAACACTTTATTCTTTCTTATTATGTTTAATGCTGTCTCCTTTCACACTGTTGCTGCTTGTTTCTTTTTTTACATGGAAATCTAGATTTAATTTTTATGGAACCTGTTTTTAATTGCTCACTCTTTTATTTCTTTTAGGTCTGTTGCAGGCAGACCCTACAGACTTGATTTTCCCTGCATTCTTCCTTAGTCCTTACTTATCTCAGGATATTTATGATGTTTCTGTGAAAAATATTTTCTTTTTGTAAAACTGTTTTTCCAGGGAAATAAAATAATCTAAGCAGCCTGCCTGCATCTCTCTTTTTTAGCCTGCTTCAGTGAAATCTCAGTTGTGCTCTGCAGATTTGATGGCTTTTTTTTGTGCAAATATATGTCATAAAAGAAGCAGGACCTGACTTCTTGGTTAGACCACTGCTTTTCTCAGGCAAGCCTGCCAAGCCTTTCTGATTTCATACTCCAAAAGATGCAGATTGTTTTGGAGATGCCTTTTGCTGAATGCCTAATGTGATCCCATATCAGTATTCTATCCAGCAGTTTATCAGATTTATGGGTAGGTTCGGCCCAGTTCTGCGACAATTGGTGCAGGGGACCCACACACCCACGCCCCAGGAAAGGGGAAAGGGGAAAGGGAAAAGGGAGATGGGCCCAGAAAACACAACAGTGGCAGCGATCTGAGGAGGAAAGCTAATTTACTAAATAAGATATCGGAAAGCAAAATAACACAATATAATACAATATAATTGGAATTGAAGCTAATAAATCAAATAAAATGAGCAAGAGAGAGTGTCTGATAAACAGAAGGCCTTACGCTAAACGCAGAAGGTAGGACGGCAGCGAGCACCCACTGCTGAGTCGATCCCAAAGGAAAAAGAGTGTCCCGTGAACCACAGACAGTTTTTATCTTTTCCCTCTGTGTGGAAATACGTAAGAACTCCAAGCATCGCAAAGTCCTCTGGGGAATGTAGTTCTTCTTCTCTTCTGAGGCAGGTATACCTGGAACTATCGATGATCCATGGAGCTGGAGCATTAACTCTTTAACTCCAAACGTACCACATGATATTATGATGTGGAATACCAATACCAAAAATCATAAAACCATGACAGATCTTCAGCAGTCTTGCAGCCCTGCACAGCTCAAGTAGACAGGATATGCAGGTGGGGAAACTGCAGAAGAGCTATGCAAGTCTAATGTGCACCTGCTGTGCAATCAGCAGAAAGGAGGCTTAAAAATTTACTTTAGTTTTGGTTTTCTTTCCTTGGCTTTGGTCTGTGATTTATTTATTTGTTTATTTATTTCAGTCAGCATGATTCCTAGCACAATAGCCCTTTGAGAACAAGATCCTACTTGACATGAAACATTATTCTTTCAAAAACGATGATAAACACAAAGCCAGCAATGATATTTTATTTAAGCATCCCAAAGGCTCTCATATTTACAAGATGATTCATAAGGCAGTCACAAGTTTTTTTCATAGGAAAAAACAAGTAATTTTTGTGCTAGATGTAATTTTCTAAAAAACAAAGTAAAAGTGATTGAAAATATTCTGACAGCTGTTGACATCTGGACTTACTACAGAACAGTAGGCTGTACGTTCCCAGCACAGAGAGTGCTCCAGAGGGCTCTTCCTCTATCCACTGACTCTTGTTTTCCCAGCTACCCCAAGTATTGCTCCTAATCAAAAGCATTTTAAATACAGGTAACAAAACCAAGCATGTCCTAGCAGCTGTTTTACATGCAGGGCTGATATAATTACATCAAAATAGTGATGACTAATTGTGAAATTAGGTTTCCACAGTGCTTGTGCCTATTAGAAATCCTGTAGTAGATGCAAAGGATGCCATGTCAAAGAGAATTATTCTACTCTGGCATACAATCAACTTGTAAAAGAGACTTCTCACTGCAGAAACTTGTGAACCAAACGTAGGAATCATAGAATCATAGAATCTTTAGAGTTGAAAGTGACTTTTAATGGTCATCTAGTCCAGCTCCCCTGCAATGAACAGGGACATACGTAGCTAGATCAGGTAGCCCAGAACCTGATCCATACTCACCTTGAAAGTCTCCAAGGACAGGGCACAGCAGCACAAGGAGACACAACACAGAGGGTGAAAAAGATGGAAGGAAGGGAGCACTCAATGTTTACCAGCTTGCTATTGAGAGAATGCGCTTCTGAGGGGTACTGTACGGATCAACAGGGAGTCTGTTGTACTCTGTGGAGTCAGTAAACCAACTGAGATCTAACCTGAGCATTCTCAGACCTGTTCTGTGGTGTACTGTGCTGCATGTGCAGCACAGCCTTCAGACCTCTGTTGTGCTACACAGCCTCAGCCAACTCCTTGCAGCTGGTCCTGGTAATCACAGTACCAGCAAAGCCTTGCCTTTTGCTAGAAGTTCACATCTGAACAGTCTTTCTGAGTGACAGTAGAGGTGGTGAACACAGTCATTTCCCTGTAAGGAAAAAGGACCGACACTTCTCTCCATAATGGGATCTGCATAGTGTGCTGTTGGAAAATCCATCTATGATCTTTCCAATGCTTCATAGAATGTGCACAAACACAAATGTCCCAACATCTGAAGGAATGTAAAACTTACTCCTTATCTCTATTACTCGTGAAGTAAAGGTCCATTTTGATGTCTGGAGCTACTGTTGCCAAAGTTTTTCATCTGTTCTCTTTCAGACATATACAGAAGAGGTATAGAGAAACAGCAAAGATAACTGAGGCTTTGGCTGCGGGACTGAGTTCTGTTTGCTGCCTCCCTGGTGGAGATACAGAGCTGTTGGCTGTGACCTGGCTAGCTGCTCTGAAATGCAAGAGTTCAGACCACATAGCCTTTCCCTAAAACATGGTTTTTAGTTTGCCTTCAGAACACAGCCTCATATCAAGGAGGAAAAAGTAAAGTCATCATGTCTGAAACAAATGCTTAGGAAGCAGATGGAAAAGGAGATAAACTGTAAAAGCAGCAGGTGACAGCAGTGGAAATCTAAGCAGCCCCTATGTAATCATGCTGAAGAAAGGGAAACATCATCTGATATATTCTTGCTGCTGACCTGGAGGTGTGGAGAAGATCTATGCATTAAGGGAGGAATGGGAGTGCACACCGGATGTTTACAAAAGCACTTCCCTTCTTCCCAAGTGAGACAAGCACCTGCTTTTCAACTGGTAAGTGAAGCAACTCCGCATGCAAGATCACATCCTCAGCTCTTGATGTATCTGCTGAAACTTCTGAGTATTGTTAGACTTGGGATTTGGCCGTGTGGACATCAAAGAGCTCTGCCCTCCCAAGGATGGTGGGGAATCTTTACCCCAGCCTCGTCCTCTCACACGCTGGACTAAGTGGGAGAGCAGTGTACTGATGAGCTAGTGGTTGCTTCATGCATTTGTCAGCCCCAAAACCTTCAGTATTTTCACATCAGCTCCTTCTCCCAAACCTTCTGCGCAGTTACCACGCCAATTCACACCTTCATAGCAGCACTCACAAAGACCCGTTTGATTCCATTCCCTTCCACCTGAGCAGCTCCAGTGCTGGCCCTGCCGGCTTGCCTTTAGCTTTTGTTGATTTAATGGAACAGACTGAGCTGTGTTTAGTTGCTATGGGAAATGTAAGCAGTCAGGTCTTTGCACAGCAGGGGCCAAATGAAGCTTTTGAGAACAACTTCAATTTCTGAGCCACTCATCTTCGCAGTCCTTAATATTGTTTGTTTGTTCCACAGAGGAAGCAGAAGTAGGTCTGTAAACTTATGAGTTACAAAGCAAATGAAGAGTACTTATGAATATGCAGCAGCCTACCTAATATGGGCCAAAGCTGGGAAATGGCTCGCTGTATGCAACATTATTTTGCATTTGAATGCAAGCTCCCTTTGGTCGTTACTGAGAAACAGAAGTTTTTGTCACCCCTTACCAGACTACAGGGTGTATTGAAGCAGAGAGCAGGAGCTGCTATACTTGAGACTTTTTAAGGGGTCTTAGGTTGGTTTGGTCTCCAGTAGTCACAGGGAAACAATAGGGCCTAGAGCAGTAAAAGCACAAGAGCTGTACTGCATGTTTAGGGAAGAAACATATTGTTTTCATACTTTAGAATATCCATGGACACTGCGGCTGTTCTAAGAGTCAGACAATTATAATAGCTTTCTCTACTGTGTACTGGAGTGCTGGGAAAATGATTCGGAAGTTAGGCAGCAGTAGTCTTACAAGAACTATTTCACACTGTGCCACTGACTTTGGGTATGTCACTTTCTCTCCCAGGGCCCCAGTTTCCTTCTCCAGTTTATATGCTACCAAGCTCCCCAGTGAAGTAATTCTAGTTTGCTGGCACTTATCTTAGATGTCTTAGTGATCCCTTGCTAATCTTTCTTAAGGAATGTGTATTAATAGGCTATTTAACTCATGTCAAATATGTTGCTGAGGCAGAGGATTTATGGCAGGTGGCTGTAAGTTATGGTAGGAGGCAGGACAGCGAGCCCAGGGTAAAACCAGGAGGAGATTTAGGACCACTGGGTCCTTTCAAAGGAGCCACCTCTTTGTGCAATAGTCTGTGGGAAGAATGGCTGGCCATGTTATCCCTTCACTTGTCTTTATTTACAGTTTGCACAGAGGAGAGTTGGGTTATGCTGGTGAAGGTTTATTCGGGGAATCAGGGAAATAATCTCAAAGCTATAGACTTCATATATTTTCTCATGATCATGCTCATATATGATTGTGTTTCGAAAGTGGAGGGCTTTTTAAATAACTATTGCATTTTTTTTTTCCTTAAGCACACTATTCTGCATAATAATCTTTTATTTTTGTTATCATTCATGAGCCTATTTTTAGCTCTCAGTATAGACATGCAGGCTCCTGAATGTCTTAAATGTCTATAAGTGTATGAGATATTTTCCCCGTTGTAGTAATCACATAGCTGGTGGTAATCATCCCAGCTCCAAGCTAGCTAGGGTCAGCACAGTTAAAAATTCTATTGAGGATGAGTTTATTAAAGAAAGATTAATGGCACCTTCAAAAGTTTTGTAGACATTTCAGGTCCTGAGACCTCCTGTGAGTTTTTATTTAGCAGTCTATTCATTCTTATTTTGATATCAATTATCTGTACTATTTTCTTACAGATGAGCTCTAATTTGTTCAGCTATCCTGAAATTTCTTTGTAGGATTTGCTTGCTATCTCCCTTAACTTAAAATAATGGTTAGTTACAAACAGGAAGAACACAGTTATTGCATGCATAATAGCAGTATTCAGTATTTGGATTCAGGTGTGTTTTGGTGAGCATGTCCATCCTTGTGAAATTCTGTTTTCCATAGGTTCCACAGTGCTCTTCAGCATGATGCAGCACAACACAATAGGACATACTAGGTGTAACTTGCAAATTTGAAGTCGAACCTGTCAGAAAAATAAATAGCCTCCCATTACTGAACAGTCATTAAAAACCCGCAGCACCAAGCAGATCTAGCTCCTTATCCTGCAGAGAAGGACTTTGTTGTGGTCCTTGTGGTCAACAGATTGGCCACAAGCCAGCAGTATGCCCTTGTGGCCACAAGGCCAGTGATATCCTAGGGTACATTACAAAAAGTGTGGCCAATAGGTTGAGGGAGGTGATCATCCCCGACTCTCTGTAGCCCTGGTGAGGCTACATCTAGAGAACCGTGTCTAGTTTGTGGCTCCTTAGTTCAAGAAAGATGGGACCTCTGGAGAGAGTTCAGCAGAGGACCACAGTGATGATGAAAGTCCTGGAGCGTCTCCTGTATAAGGAAAGACTGAGACATCGGACTGTTCAGCCTTAAGAAGGATGAGAGGGGATCTTATCAATGCTTGTTAATACCTAAACAGTGGGAGTTAAGTGAATAGGGTCAGGCTCTTTTTGTGGTGGCCAGGGACAGTGGACAATGGACACAAAATAGAACACACAGTATTCCATCTGGACATAAGGAAAAACTTCTTTACAGAGCACTAGAACAGGCTGCCAAAGGGGTTGTGGAGTCTCCTTGTTTGGAGGCACTCAAGACTTGCATGGACATTTTCCTGTACAGTCTACTGTAGGGAAGCTGCTGAAACAGGGTGTTTGGCTGGATGATCTTCAGAGACCTTCCAACCCCTACAGTTCTTTTTACTCTGTGATTCTGTGGTTGGCTAGGTTGCTGGAAACAGAGTCGTCTCATCCTAAGCCAGTGAATGTATCAGACCAAAGCTCCTTAATCTGTCAGTGACTTAGGAGGCATTTTTGGGATACCGGGTGAGGAAAGACATTTGCAGGGAGCCTCTGAAGCTCTTATATTACCATACAAAAATAATGCAGAAGGTTACAAATATGTTTGAGAGAGGTAAGAGAAGGAATACTTTATTGCATCCCTTCTCCTCATTCTGTAGAGATGAATTCTTTATGCCATCTTTAGTGTGGCATATAGAAATCTGCTCTTCTCCCAAAGCTGCTTCTGTTGCACAGTGTTCTGAGCTATGGCCAAACATATTGAACTGGACAAATCTACAGATTATCATTTATTATTACATCATGTAGGTACTGTATATTATGCTGCAGCATGCTGAAGAGCTCTCCAGCAGCTGTACAAAAATGGAATTTCACAAGCAGAGACAAACACATTAATCTTTAGTTAATTAAATAATTAAATAATCTTTAATTAAGATTCTATTTAGCCTCTTCATCTTCTGAGACTAGCTTGATTGTGCTCACACTTGCCATTTAGGGCAACATAGCTTACAGGTACTAAGAAAAGCACCCTTTCATGAGAGGAAAATACTGGTGGGAAAAGATCCACAGACCAGACAAAACTTACTGGCTGGAAGCTACTTGTTACGGACTCTGGTACATTGTAAAAAAAGACAAGAAGTAAGCTGAGGACTATTCACTATTTTGATTCAATTCTTCTTAGTGTTTGATTTGATTTCCTGGCATGTTAGCATCCTGGAAAAGGTGGTTGTAGGAATGACAGTTGTTGTTTCCTCTCTGTGTTACCTGAGCCATGGGACAGATCAGAGGTAACTTGTACCAATAACAGTTCTGCCTTCCTCCCTCTGATTGTTTGGCTGCAGGTTCCTTTGCCTACATAAGTTAGGTGAGGTTTGGGGGAATCAAACTGACCATGGTTGCATGCCAGTTGGAGGAGAGAGGCAAAAACAGCTCCTGTAGTGACCACTGAGTAGATTAGGATGCAGCAGGATTTCCGAACTGTCTGGGAAACTGTGATTCAAAGTGGTCTGGGAGTACATATTTTGGGTCACACTCAGGGTCACACTGTGGTCCAGGATAGAAGGATCTTGGCAAATGCCTTGGCATGTCTGAAGAATGATACTTGAAAATGTGTGATTTTTCCAGAGAGTGAAATGTCTGTGTATTAGACTTGATCTCCTTCATGAACACTTGGAAAAGTGGTAGCTAAACAATGAAGACCAACATACTAAAGAATGGAATTTTTATTTTTATTTTTTGCCATTTTGGAACCTCAGACTCTTTTGGCCTGCCACAGAGCTTCAGAAATCTCATTAAATGGATGTTTGAAGTTAATAAATAACACACATGTAGAAAACAATCCAATTGTAAAAAAAAAAAAAAAATACAAAAAAAAACAAGAACAAAAAACAGGAACAAAGTTTTTGATAGCAACCCAATAAAAACATTTACATCAAAATTGGGCTGATTAGACATGATTCACTGCAATGTATCTTCTTTTATTCTACTTCATCAGTAAATATTAAGTAGATACATCTCTGAGTTGTTCGAATTGACATACTAAAAAAACATTTAAGTTAACATATGATATGACCTGAGAAAGATTGAATTGGACTATGCCATGGAATGAGCGTGAAGTTACATTTTTCATTTTATATAAAGTCATTCCTCAGTTTGAGGACTATTTTACTGAAAACAGACCTGACTGACAACAAAAAACCAACAGAAGCTGTGCAAAGGAGGGCAATTCAGGGGTTTGTCTTTGAAAAGCACATCTCTGAACTTCACATCAAAACACAGCAGTTCTGACAAAAATTATATGCATTTTTATGTGCTAGCAGGAAACTTCAGGCTTCTGTGTAAGGTCACTGAAAATATGCAGAACAGAAAAGATGCAAAAAAAAAAAAATAGCAAGCAAGGAGAAGAACACTAGTTGTGTATTGTCACAACATGCAGATTGATGGTTGAGGGAGACATTAGGCATTAGTATTCTAACAGCACCAAAATGAGTTGTGCTACATTTGATGAAAGAACGTTTAATTTTTTAGGTATCATCACTTTTTATAATGCAGCAAAACATTAAGCACAGGCAAAATAATGATGCATTCTGTGTTCTTCATTTACCTGAGGAAGGTAATTGTGAAAAGTGGAAATGATTCTTTTTAACAGAACCAAGAGTCTGAGTGATTCTGGTATGTGTATTAGACTTTCCGTCCACAGAAAAACCATTAAGAAGTGAATTTTATGCTGGTACAAAATTCAATTAATTAGTGCCCACACAATGGAAATCTGGCATTTCCTGCACTTAACCAGTCTTCTCTTCATCACATAACTGCAATTTTCCTTCAGCTTTTATAGGGACACCCACTGAGAACACCCATCTGGCAGCAATAGCAGTGCTGGTTTGGACAGAGTTAACAAAGAAATCTGCCAAATAAACTCTGGTGATAATCCCAGGCCTTCCTAAAACAGATATGAAGATGCCTGTTAAATTTGTGATGCTCATGCTTCCAGCCTCATTTCTTATAACCACAGTAAGTGAGATCCATGCAGAGCCCTTAGAAAAGCTGTTGTTTTTTTTTAAATTTTTGTAGTAAATGGCAAAATGACAGAATAGTTGAGGTTAAAAGGGACCTCTGAAGACCATCAGATCCATTCTCTGCTCAAGCGGGGCTACACAGAGCACACTACTGGCTTTGTTCAACTTGGTGTTCACCAGGACTCCCAGGTCCTTTTCTGAAAGATGCTTTGCAGATCCCTCTTGATAGCAGAGTAACACAGTGTTATATCCACTATACCTTCCAGCTTTGTGTCATCTGCAGACTTCTTGAAGGTAGACTGTAGACCACTGTCCAGATAACTAATGAAGATGTTGAAAAAGACTGGACTCGGTACTGACCCCTGGAATTCACTGTTACTCGCTGGTCTCCAGTCAAACTTTGCATACAGAATGACAGAATTGCAAGGGTTGGAAGGAATCTCAAGAGTTCACAGTGTCCAGCCACTCTTCTAAAGCAGGTTCCCTACAACATGTTGCACAGGTAGATGAGTCTTGAATATCTTGATAGAAGGGGATTCCACAGCCTTTCTGGGCAACCTGTTTCAGTGCTGATCACTATCCTCTGGGCTCAGTAATTCATACAATATTCAATTTTGATTGTTCTTCTAGCTCACAGCTTGCCTGTTATGGTCTTAGGGATGTGAATGTCAAAAGTCTTACTGAAGTGAGGTACACAATAATCATTGCTCTCACCTCACTGATCTTCACTGCTGTGAAATGCATGTCAGGTGATGAGAAATCTGAGACCTCCCAGATTGCTTATGCTCTGCTGTGCTGTACCTCCAACAGATATAGGGACGTTTGAAGTATCACATCAGGGCAAGGGCTTGTGAGCACAATGTTGTGTCTCTAGAGGGCCTGATCTGCTTGGTTTATATGGTCAGGGCCCATAGCAGACCCTCACTATAGTATCACATAATTATGTTCTTACAGTAATCCTAACACATAAACTTTCAGTCAGCTCTTCATCCATTCCATGCATTCATAGACATAAAAGGTGCTCAATGATATAAAGGGTCAAACCCTCTCCTTGTCTCAACAGGCTGCCCTTATCCTTCCACTGCAACATTCCAGTCTTGGCTGCCATCTCACATCATCTCTGCAGTGCTAATAGGATTGTAGCCCTGCAACTGTATGCACATCTCTTGTTGCTTCCCAATACTGTACCTGTTAGTGTACAGGCACTTAATAGAAGCACTCCAACTTGTGTTAATAGAAAGTGTTTGGGGGACTTTTCTGCATAATAGGGCCTTGTAGGTCTTTGCTTGCTAACCTGCAAGGGCTGAAGTAATTCTGTTTAACTCTCATTTTGTTGATTCTTTAATTCCTCCCTGCCACATCATCGCACCTCCTTTGTTCAGCTATGCTGTCTGCCACTGAATTCTTCCACTGAATGACTCCATGACTTCAACTTGAGTCAACTGGAAGAAACTGGTAACCGCAAGGTCTTCTAACTTCTTTCAGATTGTATTTGTACACAGGAAATAATCCAGAGGAATATTCTTTTTTTTTTTTTTCTTGAAGCATGATGCTTCTTTCTGGATAGAGAACTGCAGCCTTTCCCCCTCTCTAGATTATACTTTCTGTAATCCTATTAACATATCCTGCAAGAGGTTCAGTAGCATCCTCCTGCATTTTCAGTTTGTGAGCTTCTGTCAGTCTCTAAACACCAAATGTTCTAGTAGCCAACTGTCTACCTTTACTGTAATAGAACATTTGCTTTTTCCCCCTCAAAACATACTGCTTGTCTCTATGGTACTTCATTTAGCTGACCTCAAGCCATCTTTCAAATTTGTCAAGATAATTTTGAATTCTGATATAGACCTCTAAATGCCCCTTTCAGTTCAGTGTCATCTGCAAATGCTGCAAGTGCATTTTCCTCTCCATCTTCCTGGTCATTAGTGAAACAATTGAATAAGCTAAGGCTCATGTCAAACCCCCCTGGGAAATAATTTGCATATTTCTCCATAAATGTCAATGAATCATCAAAAACAAAGGGACCACACCCCAGCCAGCTGTCTGTTTCCCTTAAGAAAGGTCATCAGAGCCAGAGGTTCACTGTTTGCTAACAAAGAAGTTATGTGAAAGTTTATCCAGTGGTTACTTTATCAACTAGGCCAGCCTCCCTAACCTTAACAAATGTCTATTACCTATCCTTGTTTCCTTTTCCTTCAGGTAAACATTTTTTGTCCATTTAGTCACAGATTCTTTTGATTCTGAGAATAGCATTACAGTGATTATGTAGCATGTCTATAGGGTCTCTTTTTTTACAAATACAATATATGTTTGCACTTTAGTTTTATTGGGAATTCACTTTTCCTCTACTAGTTCTAAGAAACAGTAAATTTCAGCAAAATCCTTGAGCACCCAAAGTGACTTTCTTCAGACATAGCCAATTTTTTCAGTACTTTCATTCTGTTCCTTTTCTTACTCTGGCCATTGCTTTTCTTGTCTTGTTACATTGTCTGTTTACACACTTTGGTAAAGACTAGAACAAAGGAAATGTAGGATATTTGTTTGTATCACTCACTGTTGGCTCTCTTTCCCCATGAGATAACAGACCTATACGTTGTTTTGAATTGTTTTATTGTACTTAAAGAACCTCATAGCCGTTCCAGGTGTCCCATACATTTTCCTTCCTTTTTATATTCTGTTATGTTATATTTGAATCTCTAGGATAACATCTGAAGCATATGTTTGGTTGGAAAAGAGCTTTAAGATCACCTAATCAAACCATTTATCTACAACCAATATTGCCCACTCACCATATCTCTAAAGTCCTGCCCAGGCTCCCTGCCCCTCCAGTCCCCTCAACATGGGATATTACAGGGATAACAAAACTTCTGCAGCTCACTGCAAAGCTCTCCCAGCTGTGTGCAGGTGTCAGAACTCACATAGAGATGGGAAGTGATGGGACAGGGAGCAGCATCCCTAGTGCCATAATCAAGCGCAGGGTCCTTTGGTCATAACAACCCCAGGCAATGCTATGAGCTTGGGCAGAGTAGCTGGAAGACTGCATGGAAGAAATGGACCTGGGAGTGCTGATTAGCACTTGGCTGAACATGAGCCAGCAGTATGTCTAAATAGACAAGAAAGTCAGTGACATCTTGGCTTGTATCAGAAATAGTGTTGACAGCAGAACCAAGGAGCTGATGGTCCCACTGTACTTGGCCCTGATAGTTCAGTGCTGGGCCTCTCACTGGAAGAAAGACAATGAGGCCCTGGAACGTGTTCAGAGAAGGGTAGTGAAGACGGTGATGGGTCTGGAACACAAGTCTTATGGGGAGTGGCTGAGGGAGCTGGGATTGTTCCATCTGGAGAGGATGGGGCTCAGGGGAGAACTTAATCACTCTCTACAGCTGCCTGAAAGGTGGTTGTGACAGTGGGGGTTAGCCTCTCCTTCTGCATAACTAGTGATAGAACAGGAGGAAATGGCCTCAAGATGCGCCAGGGGAGGTTCAGGTTGGATATTAGGAAAAAATTATTTTCTGAAGGGGGAGTCAGGTGCTGGAACAAGCTGCCCAGGGATGTGGTGGGGTCACCATCCCTGGAGATGTTCAAAACATGTTTAGATGCAGCACTGTGGGACATGGTTTAGTGGTAAATATTGGTGGAAGGTGGACAGTTGGACTGGATGACCTTGAAGGTCTTTTCCAACTTTGGTGGTTCTATGATTCTATGATTCCTTCATCTTCACTGCCCACGTAGCCCTTCACTGTGTAACATCAAAATCTGAGATACTCTGGTCCCATAAGTCTACAGAAAATCATGCAAAGCTTAACACAGGTCCATAATGTATGCCTCAGCATGTTTAAGCCAATCCCTATGCTGTCATTTTTGGTGTCTTTGCAGATGGTGGAAGGCTTGAATTATGAGGTCCATTCCCCTCAGTTGTATGGATTCCCATCTGTGGAAAGGAAATTCTATAAAAATCTCCTGAAGCTAAGATACCAACAAAAATGCAAATATGATAAGATATATCGCAAAACATTGAGGAGCTGTTGTAGTAAGTATAGTTATTAAGGTCATAATGGAATGTAATAATAGATCTCTGAGAGGTGAAACTAGAATTCATCACCTCACCACACTGCATTTACTTTATAGTTCACTCACTTCACTGCATTACTTCCCCCCAACTGTGATGTGGGCTAGCGGAATTGGGGATAGGGAAAATACAGAGAACTTGAGAAATCTGGATAACGTACTTTTTTTTTTTGTATTTTATTTTTATGTTTCTCTTTCAGCATTTTTATTCTAGGGTACAAACTGAAGTCCAGCCATTTCACCAGAGATAATCACGTTATTTCTCTCTAAAGACATCTTAAAAGAGCTTGATACCATGAGCATTTTATGTATCTCTCTGAATGGTAATATTTCAGGTTAACATCTACTGCAAGATGTGAAACTTCCAGAATAAATTGTTAATCAGAGTAATCTGAAACTGGAAACAGTTTAGGTTTCTATTTAAAGCTGTATGTCTTCTGTACTAGAAGTTCTTCTTCACTGGAATAAGCAGTTTGCAGATCTGGGAACCCCTTCTATCTCCTCCATCATGTCTCTCCCTAACACTTGATACATCTGCTTTCAGTACATTTCACACTATCTGGTTTTGGTCCAGCAGGTCTGGACCAACAATCATAGATTATAACTTCTATCTTTTCCTGTTTGGTGGATGGGCCTTCTCTGGTCCCTTCTGTGAGAGAAATAAGCAGCCTGTGTGAAACTCTTGTCTTGACTTTGTCTAAAGGCAGTCGTTTTTCTGTGTTGTTCAGTGAAGACCAAGGACAAAGTAAATAAAGACTAAGGGAAAAAGAAATTCTTCCCTTCTGACTCAGCTCTTGAGGCCTTGCAGGGTTTGTGTTTTTCCTTTTCTCTATCTTTTTCTTTTCTGTTTTTAATTTCCTTCCATCAAGCTTATTGTTGTCATCACTACTGCATGCAGAGGAACTGCAGTATCATTTGCTCCAAAAAAAAGAGATGGAAAAATGCCAAAAAGGAAAAGCTGTTTTTGCTGACAATATCATAGCATAAATGAAAATAACTTATTCTGGAAACGTTCCTTTTTTGTTTTGTTGTTTATTGTTAATGTTCATGAAGACAATCTTCATTGTCAGTCCCCCAACAATAAATTCACAAAGTATGCTTCAACAGGAAAAGAAGAAATTGAAAATTCAAGTATGTTTCAGAATTAAAAAGAGTCCTGCTGTATAAGTTAAGTCCATGTGAAACTATAAGAATCAGTTAGCTCAAACTAGAAGTGAGTTTTTATTATTAGTGGTAAAAAATAAACTCTTTTGGAGGAGAAGTACAGTTTCCAAGAGAAAATGAAATAAAGCAAAACAAAGCAAAACAAAACAATAACGTCTTCCAGAATTGCAGCTAACTGAAAAAAATATTGGTTAGAAAATAAGAATGGAAATATCATAAGATCTGAAACATTACTTGTAAACTCTGGGATTTTTTAGAGATTTGACTCTAATACTAACATGCTTAAAAAATGAAACAAACCATTTAAACTATTTATTTTTTGTCAGTCTCTACACACTCCAAAAAACCAACCAACCAACCAAACAAAAAAAACCAGCTGAAATTTGCCAGCCACCTTTTCACATAAAGGGTAGAAAAATGAAGGGGAATGAAATAGCCCTGCAACACCATCCTATCTGCTTCTTCAGTTGTACAGATTAGAAGGTTAGAATCACAGATGTTTGCACGTCTGTTTTTGAATGCATTACACAAATATATGCAGAAGTCCAGTAATTTCTGCTTGTGAATAAGTGTTCACCAAACAGGTTGCCTTTTTGAATGTAATTTGGCATAGGGTTCAGATCATGGCAGGAAACTTTTATGAATCATTACAAAGGCACTTCAGAGCACAGATGAGGATAGAAAGAGATACTAATGCATGGTGCGCAGAGAGTAAGATGATGCAGATGCCTCCTAAGAAAGATGATGAAGTGGCAGGATGCTGTAGGCAGCTGTGGATTGTGATAAAGGAATTCACAGTCATTAAATGCTGAGAATGCGCTTGAAATACCAAGTTCTAAAGAGGGCAGGGCTTGGATAATTACTATTTCCTAGGGAATTTATTGACCAAGTCATAAAAATGTCATTAATTTTACAGCTGTTTACTTATTAACCCTAATGAAAAACATCCATAAATAAGTAAAAATAAAAAGGAGATTGGGAAATATCTTCAGGAAGATATTAACAAGAAAGTAATTAAAACACCTCTAAGTAATACTATGGAAAAATGAAGACTTCACATTCTTGCCCTGAAATGGATGAAATGTAATTATTTTTAGACGGAAGAATTTGAAAACTTCAGACATTTTAGGCATTCACTTTTACAGCAACACTGTTTAGACTTCCTAATGAAATTTCATTTTGAATGAAAAACAGATTTATTGCTATGTTAAATATCTTGTTTTGACAACATCTGAAAAATTTTCTGCCTTTGCTGTGAAAGTAATACATTATTAAAAAATTCTGATCATATGTAGTTAAAAAACAGTGAAGTTAATTTCTTCTTCTCTTAAATATTGTTAAGTTATAATGTGATCTACATAGATATGTCTTTTGAACACCGTGTTCCTTCTGCTGGCATAGCATAAATCACATCAGCTTCCTTGTGTCTCAGTGGTGCAAGATTAGTGAAAATGAGATGTCAACAAGGCAGTTTGTCAGTATCATCACATCAAGACACAGCAAAGGGGCACGTTTTCTAACCAAGTGAGTTGGCCCAAGAGAGTAAGGAGTTGACGTGCCTTTAATCAGGGGATGATTAAGCATACAGGTTACATAAAGAGGCTATGATATATTGGATACACAGTTGAGTCTTGCTATCTGCTTGTGATGATAAATGATAAAAGTTGTAAAAATTAAACAGCCATAAATCATCAATTTAATGTTAAGCACCAGTGGCAGAAGTAGGAAGTAACTGATTACAGCTCTGAAATCTTGTCTCACTTTATTTTCTGGTAGGCAATGAAATGAAAGGTTTGAAAATAATCTTGATGCAGGGTGACCCCTGTAAGGTTAGCTGTAAACCAGCTGATTTACCTTGCTTTGCCCAGAATAGCCTAAACCTTTGCAAAACCCAACAAATTGTTTTTCTTTGTGTTGCACCACTACTGGTGTTTGCTTGCATGTGGGAGAACGCACGCTCGGGCATTTGAATCATTTCTCTTGTGAGACGTTGTGAGGGTAATTTCTACAGTTTTCAGTGTTAAGAGTTCTCGTATTAAATTTTTGTGTTTTAATAATACCTAGATGAAATTACCTTTTATTTATTTATTTATTTATTTATTTATTTATTTATTTATTTATTTATTTATTTATTTATTTTCCCCCCATTTCAGACAGTTTCCAGAGGGGAAATTCATTTTGCTGCAGCTTATGAGACAAAGAAACTTCCGATTGGAAAGTTACCTCACTAAGCAACATACAGAAAGGGCTCAGATGGAATGAAACATTTACCAAAATAAAGCTGAAATATGTACCAAAGAACAAGAACATTTTTGATGCTGTTACTGAAATCATGCAACTACTACATTCCATTTTCATATAATTTCATCTTGTCAGAAATCTTAAAGGAATTCTTACTGCTTCTGAAATGTGTCATTCTACCTACCCCAAAATCTAGATGCTTTCTTTCTAAACTCAACGCTGTTAATGACTTCAGAGCATTCCAGAGGTCTATTTCAGAGTAAGATCTATCAAAGTGAAAGGATTTAGTCTGTTTTGCTAAACCAAACTACCTGCAGTGATAGGCCAACAAATAAGTCATGTAATCAAAAGTTTTGATTATTATTATGATTTTCTTGGAAGAATGAAGGACCTAGTTCATTTGACAGAATGGATTTGAAGAGAATATCCATCTACAGGCTACATGTGTTGTTGCTACAGCAGAGTTCATGAAATTATCTGTGGTCAGTAGTTCTTCATGTAGTTGTCTGACTTGTTCTAACCTCACGGTGCCAGACTGAAGGGACCCTGAAAGGTATGTAGATCAATATTCATTACCACATTTCAGGAATCAAGGGATAATTACCTCTTGCTACTTCTTTCCTGCTTGAAGAAAAATGCCAAGAATGATTTCATGAAAAATGGACTCACTGAGTCCATCTTCTTCAACACTGGAAATGGAAAATGAAAGAAAGCTATCCAGGTGGTTCTCCTCTTTGTCACTTTTCCTCAATCACTGAACTGCTTTAAGCACAAGCCTCTAAAACCAGGAAGCCCGGAGTGGCCCAGACAGGCTGGAGAGTTGGGCAGGAGGAATTATGAGGTTCCGCAAGGTCAAGTATAGGCTCTGACATCTGGGGAGGAGTAACTGCATGCATCAATACAGTTTAGGAGTTGCCATGATGGAAAGAAGCTCTGCAGAGGACTTCAGTGTGCTGATGTACAGTAAGTTGGCAAGGAGCCATCTCTGTGTCTTTGTGGCCAGAAAGGCCAATGATATCCTGGGATGCATTATAAAGAATATGGCCAGCAGGGAAAGGGAGGTGATCTTCCCCCTCTACTCTGCCCTGGTGAGACCACATCTAGAATGCTGTGTCCAGTTCTGGGCTTCCCAGTTCAAGAAAGACAGAATTTCTGGAAAGAGTCCAACAGAGGGCCACAAGGATACTGCAGGGCCTAGAGCATCTTCTGTATGAGGAAAAGCTGAGAGACCTCGGACTGTTCAGCATGGAGAAAAGAAGGCTCAAGGGGGAATGTTGTCAATGCTTATCAATATCTAAACAGTGGGACTCAAGTGTATGGGGCCAGGCTATTTTTGGTGGTGTACAGTGACAGAACAAGTGACAATGGGCACAAACTGAAACACAGGGAGTTCCATCTGAACATGAGGAAAAATGTATTTACTATGAGGCTTCAGAGCTCTGGAACAGGCTGCCCAGAGAGGCTGTGGAATCTCCTTCTCTGAAGGAATTCAAGACCATCTGGATGCTTTCCTGTACAATCTATTGCAGGAAATCTACTTTATCAAGGGGTTGGACACAATGATTTTCCAAGGTCCCTTCTAACTCCTGTGATTCTGTGTAGAAATGGAAGATGTGGTATGACTTTGAACTTAGGAGAAGACATCCCACGTGGCCTGCAGTGCCTCTTTCAGCCAATGCAGCATCCCTGGGATAGTTTATTATTCTGTACAGCTGAGATTTACAAGGACAAATATCTGATGCAATCTCTTTGTGTGAACTAATGTGATTAATTCATTTGGTTCCTTACTAAGCCTGGCACAGGCCCTTTGAGACAGGCATCCTAGAGAGCTGTTTCCTGTGAAATTCTGTTATGGCGAGTCGCTGGAGAACCTAGGAGGAGCAAATGCAGACAGCAGTCTCTTGTATTCAGAGTGCTTTCAGAATACTTTTGTTTAAGATTTCTTTGATGTTCAAAGTTGCTTCTTTTTATATTTCTAGAGAAAATATATGGAAGGCTTTGCTTGTTGAGTGCTTTCAGAAGCCTAATACCTGAGTAGATTCAGCTTGATCCAACAACCTGGAGAAAATAACCTGAGTTCTAGGGAAAAGAACTCATGTAGTTTAATATCATGACCTTAGTGGATGATGATAATAGGCTGACACCTATGTGCCCTGGAAACAACAGTCTAAGCAAACATGGAACTGGAGAACTGAAGTGCAAATAATTGATGTCTGAAAACCTGTCAGAGCACTGATTCCAGAATCCCAAGATGTCTGGCATTACGCCTGCACAATACTCTCAGCCCCTTGTTGCCAACAACCCAGCATGGGTATCAGCAGCCCTATAACCAGCTTTCTGCTCCTGACCAGGGGCTGTTTGTGGTGAGTGTTCTACACAGTTTGAGGAGGTTTGTTCCTCAGCAGGCTCTGTGAGGAGCTAGATGACTTATTTGTACTCAAAACCTTTTTCTAGTACTTCTACTGTGGGACTGTGCTGCCAGATATATCATAGCTGCAGACTCGGATCATGTGGGCTTAAACCAATTTCAGACTGAGATCAGTGAAAAACTTTGTTTAGTATAGCAGGTTGGGCCAACTGGTAAGCACAACAAAAGCATTTCTGGAAAGCACTCCTCAAGTTACTCTTCTGAGCAGATAAACTCTCAGATATGCTATTTCCC
>VXAB01004382.1:0-26019 GCA_013399175.1 Odontophorus gujanensis
ATAATTATTATAATTATTAATAAAACAATAATTTTATACTTATTAATTTGTTGTCCATTAATTTTAGTTTTAGTGCCAGCTTCCTTTTGTGTTCTTAGATTAAAACATACAAGAATGCTGATGTTTGCTAGTGTTGTTATAAGTTGGCATCATTAAAACCCTGAACCTTCTATGGGAGTAATATCTTAGATATAGAATCTTTCTGTTTTGTCTGAAAACTTCAGCAAAATTTGTTGTGGGTTTGTTTTATTAAGAGATTTTTGAAAAACATCTGGATTGTTAGTCATGTATGTAAGCTAAATAACTGCCTTTAAGTTCTTCAATGCATCAGTAATGAAACTATTAAAAAAAACTCACCTTTTTATTTAACCTGGATTGTACAGATATTAAAGTGTTTTTTTCTTTCTCTTGTAATTTTTCTAGCGAGTAGAAAATGGTGATTTCAACTGGATTGTTCCTGGAAAATTTCTGGCATTTAGTGGACCACACCCAAAGAGCAAATTTGAAAATGGTATGTTTGAGGATTTGTATGTGTATATTTTGATGCTATTTTTTGATTATTTTTTTTCCATTATGTTAAACCTTTGATAGCAAATGAGCAAAAAATCATAGAGGCTTATGGATTAACTGTCTTCTGCAGGGGTGATCGTGCAGTGAATATTTTAAGTGCAATCATAGTACTCAACTCCAAAAGCCTCTTCTGACAGTGATATCCTTTCAGTGACAAAAGTGCTTGAGGAAGTCAGGTCCCTTACTTTTCTTCTGGTAAGCTGTGTGAAATAAGGGAGAGTGTATCAAAGATTCAGTAACAAAGACCAGGAATGACTTCAAAAAGAAGCTTATCTTCCATACTTGGGATAAAGGGAAGAATATGTAATTCTAATGGAATATGAAAAAGAAACTTTACTGACTAAGGAAGTAGAGATTTGTTCCAGCTAAAAGGAAAGTCAATCATAATTTTTCTTCATTCCTTGTGCCACACGGTTTTATTTCTGTGAGCATATTTTCTGAATAACTGCCTCTTTTCTTCAGTTCTGTTCTCTTGTTTTTCCTTTCTGAATGGAATGCTGCTAATTGCACAACCTGTGCATTGAAGATATAATCAAAATCTAGGGAGAAGGTACACTGATTTGTTTGTTTCTTTCCTCTGATCACTGTTACAGAACATCTTCAAAAATTTTCTAAATTATTTCACAGAATTCGAAAATTGTTTTATTTTTAACCTGTATATCATTGAAATACGATTAAATTATCAATAATGCTTGAAGTGCAGTAATGAGTCTAAGTACATGTTACAAAGCTACGTTTTTTCTCATTATTGCCAGGTCTTTTCCAACCCAAGTCACTCAATGATACGTATATATGATTTGAAGAAATGTCCCAGAAAATGTCCCAGAAACCTCTTTAATAAAGGAGAAAGTTGGATCAATTAATAGAGTTGTAGTTTCAGAGAATTAATGCCCTAATTTCACCTGCAGATTTAACTTCCATAGGTTGCACTGAAAAGTAATGCCTTCTATTTATTTCCATAGAAACTACAGCAGATACAAAGAGCACAATGACACTACTTAATAGAGCAAATTGTCAGCCACAGAACATTATTTTTCAATGTGGTCACTGCCATTAGCTGTGCTTTCTCACCAGTGATTAACAGGAACCTACACGCTGTGCTTGTCAAAATCTGCACTGGTGGAGATGGCCCACTGCCAGCACTACTGAAATACATCAACCACTACCTCACTGTGCTGATACCCACTGTTTGAGCTCCATAAATGTTCAGCAAGTGTTGATGAACATCAGTGCATTGACACACCCTTGCTTCGTATACGCTTCCATGTCAGATGCTATTTTGTCAGTGACCCTCTGCTGCCATCTGTCACACAGCAACAAAACATAGTGGGGTATTGGTGGGAAGGCTCAACATTTGCTGCTATACCACCAGCATCTGCCTCTGACATAGCAAGGCAATGTAATAAAATAGGAGGCTTTACTTTCAGAGCAGCCCTCGTACTTATTTCAGAATGTTTGATTCAGGAATGTGTGCAGGTATCACATTTAATTTTTGATGGTAGTTGATATGCAGGAAAGTAACTGTAAACTATTTAGGAATCTGTTAGAAAGTTGTGTGAGCTGGGAGTGAAAATTTCTTAAAGTATAACTTACTAGAAGCATATCAAGAAAGAGCTGGAAAGTACTTCAACTTGGAGGTAAAGGAGATGTGAACTAAATATAGTACAAATATTTCTTGCTCAACATTACCTTTGACTGTTTCTCTTGTTGATAATGTAAATCACCAATCTGTTTTCCTCATAAATAGTGTTTCCTCTTAAAGCATGTTTTATTCTTTGTTCTGCAGCTTTTCTTATGGATAAGCAGCTCTTCTGAAGTGCTGAATCCATGTAGCTCTCAAACATCTGTAAATCTCTAGAGGCTGGCCTGCGAAAAACAAAGTATAGTGCTTCAGAAATACTGTGCTCTAATGTTTTTTTTTTTCAGATCCTTTTTTAACGTATAGTAGTTTTCAGGAGTATTTTGTGGACTTTTTTCAATATTGACATCTTTCTGTATTATTCCAAATAAAGCAACAAAGCATCTTCAATATAAGAATGTTTTATACTTTTGAAAGAATTTTTGGAAGGTTCTTTTTATTAGCAGAGCATTGACTTTCATCCTTATAATGTGATTGTTCCAGCACATTTTTCTTTTTCTTTTCTTTTTTTTTTTTTTGTAGGTTATCCTCTTCATGCACCGGAAGCCTACTTTCCCTATTTCAGGAAACATAATGTCACATCAATCATAAGACTAAACAAAAAAATTTATGAAGCTAAACGCTTTACTGATGCTGGTTTTGAGCATTATGACCTGTTCTTCATAGACGGAAGCACACCAAGTGACAGTATAGTTCAGAGGTTCCTGGACATCTGCGAAAATGCTAATGGTGCTGTTGCTGTACATTGTAAAGGTATGTGCACTTATTTATTCCTCAGATTGAAGTTCAAAATAAATATTAATGTGCATAGTTTATTGAAGGAAAAAAAAAAGAGGAAAACTCTAGGATGTAAAAGCTTTTTTGAAAGTAATATTACTTTAGTTGGACTAAATATACAACAAATATTTCATGTGCATATTGAGTTCTTTCATCCTACTCTACTGCTTGGAATGGATTGTCAGTTTCTCTTCATTGTTCTGGTGTTTTTTAATTTTTATTGTTTTTGTTTGTATTTTTTGCTTAGTGTCACTTGCAGACAGAAGTTTTAGTTATTACGGACTTCTTTTGCATTTTGCTTTCACAGTTGGCATTATACTAATCGGCTGGAAAAGCTGAAGACTGAAAGGTTTTCTTTGTAGTCTTGGGACTGTTCTCCATTTTTCTGTGGAGAAAGTTTCTATTGTGTATTTCAATCCCACTTAAGTCAGCATATCAGCTAGAAAATATACAGAACATGCTTAGTCAAGAAGGATCAACAAAGGCTCTGAAGGGTTCAGCGTGATTTATGTTTGAAGAATTGTTTAAGTTCGTTGTAGAGACAAATGTCTTGCTGATCTGAAACAAGAATAGTGCTGTTTGTTTGTATTTTTTTTCCATGAACACTAAACATCCATATCAGGGTAAACAAGTATATTTGCCTACGAGTTGTTAGTGTGGCTGGAACCCAAAAATACTGGCGTTAATAAGATGAACATCTGCTAATTTACCTGAAGTATGAGTTATTGTTATGTCGATCTTCAGGCATAGTTACTAAAGGAATACAGCATACTTTTCTGGTGACTTAGACGTGCACTAGCTAATCTGAAGCATCTTGATCTTTCATCTGACTACATAAACCTCAACCTTCATTTCCCAGAGAACTCACTTTTATTTTTTTAAACCCTTATAAATAAACAGTTTACAGTGAACTCACCGTTGATGTACTGTCTGCAGATTTCTTGTACTCTTATTGTAGTATTATTCCAAGCATAGCTTCCACTGTAAACATTGATTATCCCAGAATCTCCCTAATTGTGAGCTTTTAACCTTAATCTTCTGGTCTGAATCATCTTAACTCTTCAAAGAGTTGCAGCAATATTTAGTTATTGGTTAAGTTTAAAAGCTTGTAGTTCTGAATAAAATTGTCAGTAAAAATGGTTTGCTTGTTAGAGATATCATTTAAATAGTTGTTGATATAGAAGTAATAACTGACTCCAAATGGGTTAACTAATCCTTACAACCAGTATTAGTTTCTAGTTTTGGGAAGTGGACTGAATTTCTTAAGCTACTGACATATATTATATACTAGTCCACATTCATTGCTGTTTACACAGGTAGTTCACTTCTTATTGAAGTGCAGGAGAGGAACATTTGATGCCCCAGTATGTACTGGGGATCACCTGACTAGAAAGCAGCTTTGCAGAAAAGGATCTAGACGTTCTGGTGGGCTCCAAGTTGAATTTTTCAGCTATGTCCCCCTGCTGTCAAGAAGGCTAACAGTACTCTTGACTGCATTAGGTCAAGTATCACAAGATACATTCTTCTACTGAGCATCAGTGAAGATACATCTGGAGTACTGTGTCCAGTTCTGCACTCCTCAGTACAAGAGACATGGGCTTCCTAGAAACAGTCTGGCAGAGTGTGATCAAGATGATGAAGGGAACAGAGCATCTTTCCTATAAAGAGGGCACTGTAACTATTAAACATGGAAGAGAGGAGCCTTAGAAGAAGATCTTAAAGTCTATAAATGTGTGAAGGGGACAGACACAGGTTATTCTCAGTGGTGCCCTGTGTCAGGACAAGAGGTAATGGGAAACAAATTGGAAAACAAGAGGTTTCCTCTGAACATCAGGAAGCATTTCTTTCCTGTTCAAGTGACTAATAACTGGCACAGGCTGTCCAGAGAGGTAGTGGAGTCTCCCTGCTTGGAGACCTTCCAAAGCAGCCTCAATGTGAACCTGAGCACCATGGGTGACCCTGCTTGAGTAGGGGATTGGAACAGATTGACCCAGAGGTCCCTTCCAACCTCAGTGATTCTGTGGTTAGTAGTGAATAGTTTTTACAGACTGATATCTCTGCAAATCTTATTCAAAAAGAAAATCCTACTAGCTGAAAAGAACATGCTGCTAACTGTTGTGTGTACATGTAACTTGCATGTGTCTGATCCTTAATTTTTAACATTGGCCTCTGTATAAAGGTACTTTCATTTTGTTGTATTTATGGTCTTGTAAGTACAAATTCCAGCTTGGCCACAGTTTTCTTAAATATCATACCTTAAAAAAACTGAGTTAGAAGTGTGCAACAGAGACTTATCAGTTAGATGTTTTCTTAAAATGTGTTAAGTATGCTATATGAATTTGTATAAGTACAGCACTGAAATCCAATAATGTGATAAACAGGATACTAAATAAAAAATTTTCTTCAAACATTAAGTCAGTAAACAACATTTCAGAAGTCGTCTTATCTCATTCTTGAATTTGATAACTAGGAAATCCTCATAGCTTTGTATGTGAATGTTAATGTGTTTCCTTAGCTGGCCTGGGAAGAACAGGAACACTGATCGCCTGTTACATAATGAAGCACTACAGGTTCACACATGCTGAAGCCATTGCTTGGATAAGAATATGTCGACCAGGCTCCATTATAGGACCTCAGCAACACTTCTTGGAAGAGTACGTACATGTCATTTGCTACCAGGAATTAACTGCTTTTCTACATCCTTACCAATCTTCTATGATTGTACAGATCCACTTTCTGCCTACTGAAATTGCATATGACTGCCTTTTGTAATATGTTTAAACTTAGTTAATTTGAGATTGAAATGAAATTTAATTGGTAGCAGTCATCTTTTCTGGAGTGCTGTATGTTTTGTTGTCTTATAGACAGAGGTCTCAAGTCTCTGTATGTTTGTGTTCTAGGGGATTTGAGAGACAAAGACAAATGTTTTGGCAGTAACAGTAAACACTTGCTAAAATGTTAATGTAGGAAGAATAGACTATGTACACTTGAGATTGAAGTGTCATCCTAGGCTTAATCTTACCATAGTAATAATTGATGTTTTTTTCTTCCTTGTAATTAAGGATTAAATAAGTATGTGCCAGAGAGCATATTGTCTCTGTCAGTTTCCTAGCTTAATGTATGAAATGTTTTTGACTTGGAGCTAGTAGCTGTTAGCAAAGCATAAATGTATGGTTTTAATGTTTTTTTTTCCCCATCAAAATTTGGCAGCATCCTATGTTTTGAAAACACTTAATTTACAGATATTTAGAATATGATATTAAAGATTTGATCCCGAGTGATTCTAACTGGAAATAATTGACAAAATTAGGCGGGCTTCAGTGATGTTGACGTTAATTTTAATTGTTTTGATTTCACAGTGGCTTCTACATTGCATAATTTCATAGAATTCATGCTAATTTGAGTTGATATCCTGCTGATATTTAGCTGAAAGCATTTTCATTGTTTTGACTAAATGATACTGTATAAAATACAGTAAATTATTATCTGACCTTGTATCCACAATACATAGTTCATAAGAGAAGGAAGTGTTTCTAAAATTCATTAGAGAAATGGAGCATGAATTAGGATTCTTATTTGCTTTCCACTCTTTGGAATGGGTGCCCCTTTATTTGGGAGGAGGCCATTTTAAACCCGTTGTTTAAAATATTGTGAATCACGAACTTTCACAAACCACAAGGGCTCTCTGAAGGCAGATTAAGCTCTGGATGATGGATTTTTTTCTACAAATGAGCAGAATTGAGAGGACAATATTAAGTAAAGTGATTATTAAGTACCATTCACTTGAAAGATGAGTCAAATAGGACCCATGTCCTTTATGTAGTGGCCTTTAAATACTTGATTTGGTAGGCAGACAAATCTTTCAGATTCTTTTCATTCACATCTATATTATTTATAGTAAAGAGCTGTTACATACTCTGTTAAGAATTTATTTTTATTATCCCAGTGGCAATTGTCTTTTTTTTAATATTCATACAAAATTAAGTTATATCACCAGTAGTATCAAAATGGGAATGAAGAAGAAGGAGCTAACATCAGTTTTAGCAGTCTAATGTCAAATGTCTTGGCCTCAGGACTACAACATTACATCTGACAGAAGTCTTACAGATTTACTCTCCGAGCCTTCATAAATGTCAAAGCTTCATCTCTTAGGTCTTTTGAGGTCTATCAAAGGAGTTTTGAAACAGTGTTTTTTGCTTGTTTTTCTTTTTTCCTTTTTTTTTTTGTTTGTACTGATATCACAGTAACATGGTATCAAATGAGTTTGCTACTGTGAATTAAGTTAGTCTTGATAGATTTTAAAGTATTTAAATTCAAGCATGCATTCTAGGCATTAAGCGGATTAAGTGGTGCCATTTTCTCCCTGTCACCTCCACTTTGTTTTCTTGGGATGTAGTGAAACCTCTGGAAGTATTTATCTTTCTCATTTGTTGTTATGTAAGCTTGGGTAATTTACTGATTAAAGTAAAGTTTCCAGCAAAGTATCTTCTCGCTTAATTCCCTAGGCTTTGTTGTTGTTGTTTGGTATAGGAATTTAATTTGTTACTATAACATGGAAAAGGATCTCAGTTCTTTTGTGAAGCCTGACAGGCACCTATACAGCTCAGCTTATGCAGATTGCAGTTAAATGATGATGATTTTTGCCTCCTGTCTGAAGCAATAAACTTGAATTTTTTGGAAAGTGATGCCAGAGACCTGTTCAGCTTCACATGACCATGTGCAAGCCAGCAGTAGTTTTACATTATCCACGTACACAAAACTCATGCTAATATGAAGTTAAAGTGCACTATCAGTGTTTATTCATTATGCATATGAAAATGTTATTTTATGCTTTTTTTAAGGTAGCTTTAATTATTTCTAGGAATTCCAGTTTTCATTATTTCTTTTCCCATTATGTTTTTGTAAAATAACATCTTAGTGTTTGTAATATTTCTTTGGCTACAGACCTGTTTAAGATCTCTGTTATTGGTGGTTTTATTTTTTAGTGATAGATTTGCCAATTTTTTTTTTCTGGATGAAGATGTACAGAAGATTCAAATATAGGCAGTCTGTGAGAGTAGCATAATTTCGTATTGTTTGTGTGTAAATTTATTGATATTAACAATTTACTTTGAATCCAAAAGGAAGCAAACAATGTTATGGCTGGAAGGAGATCTCATACAATCAAAGCAGAAACAACGAGTAGTTGATGGAAACATTAACAGAGTCCTCTGCAGTTTGAATGATATGTCAATCAATGACAGCATGAATAAAGTACAAAACCTGGATCAATACGGGGAGGTAAGGGCTCGCAAGAAGTTTCAAATAAGCAGAGATGGAGCTGATTGTGATAACTATTACACGTTTTTTGTTGCTGCTGGACTTGTTAGTATTTATTTTCTTGTGAAAATGAGACGATTATAAGATCTCAATTTTCTCAGAAGATAGAAAAAGCTTGAATTATATTTAAATGTTTTTTGTGAAGTGAGAGTATATGTCACTTCTTACAATTCAAGGTGTGCGTGATTTCAAATCTGCCTTCTGTGGGTTTCAAATGTGTTTTTTGTTTGTTATTTTGAGAACAGAGGGGGAAAAGGTCAGTTTTCTGGCTGGAAGTCTATTCTGAGTTACTAGCTGATAACACATGAGTATACAGATGCCCATTCTTTTATTGTGGATTACTGCTGTTATATGTACACTTACAGTAAGAATTTGGCAACTGTATATTTGAAGGAGAAGCATGGACTTGGGAGATACAGTGAACATAGTTCTGCTTCTTAGCCAGTAAGAACTTTAAACTGCAGCTTCCTACAGCTGTGAGAAGTGAGTTAGAGAAACTATTAAAATTCATTTGGTTAATCCTGTCTTAGCACTGTACCAACTAAAGAGCTTTTTATATGATGTAAAAGACCAGGAAACAATGGACATCTTCTGATGATAACTTTACAGAAATGCATTCAAGGTATTCTTCTAGATTACAGTAGATAATTAAATAGAGGATTATATTATACTGGTAACTATTGCTCTTCTTGAAGTTCAATTTGTGGCTTGGAATCTGTTTGTATCTTGATTACCAATTGGAACATGTAAAACTGCATTGAGATGATCTTACTTGCCCAATGAAACCAGCTGGCATATAGCCATATGGGTAAAAGTTATGTTTTTGGATCTGAGTTATTTGAACTTTACTGTACTGAATCAGTCATAGCAGCTTACATACAGATTCATGGCATAAATTCAGAGCTTTTTTCTACTGTAACTGTTTTTTATGTGATTTGCAGGTTTTTACAGATAGGATGTTAACAACTCTAATATTATGACTGATTTAAATAAAGTGTTGGATTCAAGCATCCTGAACTGAGGTTAGAGTCTGCAAAAGGCCTCTGTGATTTGTGCAGTGTCATATTTTATTCACCCATGAATGCACAAGACAGTAGACAAGCCTTTTATGCACTATTCTTTGTGAAGGGGATGTTTAACACTTCAAAATTATTTTCCTCCTAAGATTGTATTTTTTTTTTTGCTTGCATACTTAATTTTTACCAGTTTGATTTTGAAGACAAAGAAGGTGTTGACAGTAAGGATGGCATGACACAGGGAGATAAGCTTCATGCCTTAAAGAGTCGGAGGCGGCCATGTTCTACATCCGGAGCTCTGAGGTAATTGCAAAATTCTTAAGTGATTTGCAATTTTAAATTCACATTGTGCTATCAGATCCTTATGAAAAGTACACAGTCATGTTTAAGCTGTTATACTAGTTGTGTAACTTCTGTGGTGGAAATATCCATGCATGTGTATATTAGTTGCAGATTTATTTTATTAATGTATTCCTTTCTTTGGTCTTCCTGTTCTGATTAACTACTTACTATTTAGTCATAGAAGGTAAAGCAGAAAAATATTTTGAATCCTTCAGATTTATGTCCATCTAGCATTTTAAAACTTATGTTCCTAACAAAAATGTTCTTTAATTTCTGTAGTTATTTACCTTTATATAAATTTTGAATCTTTCAGGATCCGTAAAAATGTAAACCTTAGAATTAAGCCTGCAGTTGTTTAAACTGTTCAACTTTAAATTAAAATAATCATCAGTAATTCTTAACTCTCATTAGTTTCATACTTCAAAGCCCATATGAAACTTGTGATTATACCTTAAACAAATAAAGTCATCCTTTGATTCATGAGATTGTTTCCTTGGTTTCTTTAGGCTGCAAGAAATGAAACTGCACACCAGGTCCATATCACAACCTTTCAGGTACTGACTTTAAGAAATTATCTTTGTAAATTGTATTAAATTAGAATTCTAAATGTTTACTTCTGTGATCTTCTATTTTCAGTGTTTTGAGTTGTGTATCATATTAATTCATAAGCAGTTTCAAACTTCTGTGAAATGGCAGGGAACAAACTTTTTTTTTTAACAACAGGAAACAGAAAAAAAGTTAACATATGGGTACAGTTTTACTTCAAAGACACTTTGAATTCTACTTGATAACTAGCATAACAAGTAGTTTCCCCAGTCATATTTTCTGATATCTATACAGTTGTACAATGAAGACTAGACAGTTAATTCATGACCACTTTATTTTCATAAAAATAAACACCTGGCTTAAAAGCCTAAATCAGCTAATTGTTTCCTGTATTTCACAGCTTTTTTTTTTTTGTAGATGGACTAGAGATACAGCTTAGTGCATACAATAAATACTTTTTTAGAAGAGATACCTGATGAATGTTTTTGTTTTAGTACCTTCTGATAGTTTAATGCAGGATAGTGTACATTGTACTACAAATTTTTCTGAAGTTTGTGAAACCAGTAGTTTCTTCTCACTTTCTAAATTTTTGTTTCATTTATGACGTGAACTGAAATTCAAATAGTACTGACAGTTCCTCTCTAAAGAAAATAAAACCTAGAATGAATATGGACTTGATTGTAAGAGCTATTAGAATGGCCAAACTAGTTATTAAGATTTTATAGCCACAACACCACAAACCCTTACCATTGCATTTAAATTACAGTATGAAAAACAAAATAGTTTTCATTCTGAAGTATTAATATGAAAAAGAACACATTATCTTCAATTCTATTCCAGCCTGGATTTTTGAGATCAAAGAATCATAGAATGGTTTGGGTTGAAGGACCTTTAAGATTATTTAAATCTAACTCCCTGCTATAGGCAGGGACACCTCCCTCTAGACCAGGTTGCTCAAAGCCCCATCCAGCCTTGAATGCTTCCAGGGAGGGGTCATCCACAACTTCTCTGGGCAACCTGTTGCAGTGTCTCATCACTGTCACAGTAAAAAAATAATAAAATAAAAAATTCCCCAGTAAAAAACCACTTCCCTTTGTCCTGTTGCTACTTGCCCTTATAAAAATTTCCTCCCAAGCTTTCCTGTAGGCCCCCTTCAAGTACAGTAAGACTACTATAATGTCCCTCCAGGGCCTTCTTTTTTCCAGGCTACAGAGCCCTAGCTCTCTCAGCCTATCCTTGTAGAGGAGGTGCTCCAGCCCTCTAATTTTTGTGGCCTTCCTCTGGACCTGCTCTAACAATTCTATGCCCTTCTTGTGTTGAGGGCTCCAGAACTGGATGCAGTACTCTAGGTGGAGTCTCACAAGAGCAGAGTATAAGAGCAGAATCACCTCCCTCAACCTGCTGGTCACTCCCAATGCAACCCAGGATATGGTTGGCCTTCTGGGCTGCAAGTGCACACTGTTGGCTCATACTAAGTCTTTAATCAACCGACATTCCCAAATCCTTCTCCTCAGGGCTGCTCTCAAGCCATTCTTCTCCCAGACTGTATCTGTGCTTGGGATTGTCCCAGCCCAGGTGTGAGACCTTGCACTTGGGTGAATTACTCCATATGTCTAATCCTGGAGAACTTCTGTTTCCCTTTTCTCAGTGTGGTATTAAGTATTTCTTCTCTGTCGTTTCTTCTGTGCTCATAGTAAGAGGCTTGTACACAAGGTGTTTAATCACTAACATCTGATTGTAATAATGCTCCTCAGTCTAAGGATCGAGAGAATTTAATTCATTAAATTGTTTTAAACTAATATTGGTTGTTATAATACTAACTTTTTTTTAATAGTTCAGCGCACCATACTCACAGAATTTGGTCACTGGAAATCACATACTAGAAAGTGCAGTATGTTCTATGCAACATTAGAAAAAAATGTTGCTGTCATCAGGAAAATCTGATGCTCTTCTCTTGAAAGCTACATTTTCTGTTTTCTTTTTGCTGGCTTTAAAAGCATCAAAACTATTCTTTGTAAATCTGATGCTAAATATCAAGATGAAAAGTAACATAACTCTATGATATAATGTAGAAGGTAGAAAACTTGGGAGGGGGTTAATAGGAATAAAGTTCCTTGAAATCAGCAAATCTGCTGTTGAGTTGTTAGTACATATTGAGATTAGTTTTTGAACATAGCTATACTATATATAGACTGATATGTGTTTGAAGTGTCTATTTCAATCATAATCTAATTTCTCACTAAAACTATGCTACTTTTAGACTGAATACTTCAGGCAGCACGGAAGGATCCATATCTCCATTGAAGACCTCCAAAATCATGACAGTTAATTCATCTGCAGAAAGAATAAGCAGAATTACTTCATCCTCAGGCTCAAATCTTAAAAGGTTATTTTTTTCTTATTTTGCTGCAAATAGTTATATATTACAATGGATTTCAGCATATATGCAGTGTATGAAGAACTTGTAAGAAGGCTTGAATTTACCTAAAACATGCTTTGCTGTTCTGCTAGCCAAATTTGGTTACCTACTAAAAAATTAATGACAAATACTACTGGTACGAGATGATTGCATCTGTTCAGAAACAGTATTATGTTGCCTAATAGAAGCCTTATGAGTATTTCTGTAAATCTGTATATTACTCATCTCAGAAGAATACTAAGCAGTAATTGAAATGATTTTTATGAACCCTTGATTAATTACCATTTAATTCAATTATGACTTTTTTGAGGTAATCATGGATGTTAATTAAAATTTAGAATGATGCATTTTTTCATAACTTCTAGGTACAAATATTTTCTTGAAAACAGGTAATTTAAAGAGACTTCTGGACACCCTATTTTTATTCTCAGATTTTATTGTATTCCTTCTTGTCTGATTGAAGATTTGTATCATGTCACTACTTTTAAGAAACAAGAGGAGTTCCTAAACTTAAATGTAGACAAAATACTTCAGAGTAGGTCAGCCACTGCCTGTACCTTTTAACACAATCTCCTTTGTGTGCGCACATGATTTGTCAGAGATGAAAGCTGGCACTGGCAATGCCTGAGTAAACAACATTTGGGAACTCCTGACGAAGGATTCTATTCCTTCTCAAGAGCAGGAATATGAAGCTATGTGCACACATTATTTCAGAATTGTCCATATCATTCACTTAGTGTCTTCTAAATTGTCTGCTATTTTTTTGTGCATCTTTGTACATATATTCTTTGTATTTTTTTCCCCACGTGTGTTTTCTGTTCAGCGTTTCTATAAACTCCAGATTAGCCAGTTCTCTAGGGAACCTGTATGCTGCCTCAGATGATGATGAGAGCAAAATGACATCATTGTCCTCTAGGACAGGTTTTTCTGTAAGCCAAATCTCCAGCCACTTGAATGGCAGCTTGCAGCTGCCTCGCAGAAATAACCATGAACTGAACAACAACTTGTACAACAGAAGCAGCAATAATGGCAACAACCTGAGCAGCCAAACCAGTTTTCACAGCAACGTGACAGATGAGTACGCACCAAGTCTCCTTTATGGGCCTTACAGCTCTTCCAGCACAATACCAGAGTCAATCAATTCCTGTAAGTTGGCAGTCACAACTCTTCCAGGCATCTGACCAATGCTTATCTTTCTTGATTCTTTGAGCAAAGCTGTGTCAAAAAGATCTCGAACTAGCATAGTTTTCTGACTTCCTTTAGTATTTCTCAACAGCAGCTTGTCTCTTACCTTTTTAATTAACTATCATTTCAAGTGCTTCTTTTTCTGCTTCGTTTGAGCATCTGGATCATAGAGATTTCATGAAAATAGTTCAGCCCTAAACTCAAAGTAATACCTTTCATGATACCTTTTTATGGACCCTTATTTCCCTTAGATTTTCATTTCAGATTATCCATAAATATATTATAAAGTTTATTATGGTTTTTATTCTTGATGGAGTAGTAGATTTAAAGAAACCTTTGTATATATCATAATAAGTGGTAGAAACTATATTCTAAAGGATAGTCATCTTTTACATGAGTCCTCTTCTTGTCTTGATACTCCTTTTCTAACAATAAAAGAAAAGTATTTTGTCAATACATTTCCAATGGTCTCACCATTTTATAGAATCATAGAATTGTTTGAGTTGGAAGAAACCTTTAAATGTCATGTACTCCAACTCCCTGCAGTCAATAGTGACATCTACAGCTAAATCAGGTTGCTCAGAATTACCTTTTATACCATGTCAACTTTGCTGCCTTGGGCTTATTTTGTGCCCATTAATAAATTAGTGCATCTTGAAAGTGCTCTATACAGAATGCAAAGAAAGGAGACCAGAAATACTTCAGTTATTAATTTAGAAGTAATTGTACCTGCAGATTACTGATTTTAGGGGGGAAAAAAATAAAAATAAAAAAATTAAATGACATAAAATATCTTTTTTAAAAAAATGAGATTTGCTATCCTACTAATTATAAAAATTACTGCAGTGTTTTTTTAGAATATGGTCTAGAATTAGTTGATCCCATCTACCTGTTTACCACTGGCACTTCATATTTTTCAGCCAATGAAAATAAAATGATCTTCATGTAAAAATAATGTCAGGGTGTTGCACCTTTTTTTCATGTTTCCTTACTACTGATACATTATTTGTTTTGGTATAAGAAAAGTTTTAGTGTTATTCCTATTTTTGGTTTTAGTGTGGCAAGTCCCCCGCCTTAAAACAGGCTATCTATCTATACATTGCTTGCGATCAGGATGTCAGCACAAAAGGTCAGTCATAGGTTATGGTCTCTGTTTTCCAGAGAGGTAAGAGATTTATCCTCTCNAAAGAAAAGTATTTTGTCAATACATTTCCAATGGTCTCACCATTTTATAGAATCATAGAATTGTTTGAGTTGGAAGAAACCTTTAAATGTCATGTACTCCAACTCCCTGCAGTCAATAGTGACATCTACAGCTAAATCAGGTTGCTCAGAATTACCTTTTATACCATGTCAACTTTGCTGCCTTGGGCTTATTTTGTGCCCATTAATAAATTAGTGCATCTTGAAAGTGCTCTATACAGAATGCAAAGAAAGGAGACCAGAAATACTTCAGTTATTAATTTAGAAGTAATTGTACCTGCAGATTACTGATTTTAGGGGGGAAAAAAATAAAAATAAAAAAATTAAATGACATAAAGTATCTTTTTTAAAAAAATGAGATTTGCTATCCTACTAATTATAAAAATTACTGCAGTGTTTTTTTTAGAATATGGTCTAGAATTAGTTGATCCCATCTACCTGTTTACCACTGGCACTTCATATTTTTCAGCCAATGAAAATAAAATGATCTTCATGTAAAAATAATGTCAGGGTATTGCACCTTTTTTTCATGTTTCCTTACTACTGATACATTATTTGTTTTGGTATAAGAAAAGTTTTAGTGTTATTCCTATTTTTGGTTTTAGTGTGGCAAGTCCCCCGCCTTAAAACAGGCTATCTATCTATACATTGCTTGCGATCAGGATGTCAGCACAAAAGGTCAGTCATAGGTTATGGTCTCTGTTTTCCAGAGAGGTAAGAGATTTATCCTCTCATTAACAGTTTGTATGTGGCACCACTTAGTGTTCAGAATTCACATGTCTGTAGCTTGGGAGTGTGAGTTGCACTCATTTTCATTATTCCACTGTAGAATTAATTTGCATGTGGGACTGAAATCTAGCTAGTATAGAAAGTATATTGACAATGAAGTTATCAAGAGGGAACTCAATACCTCTTAGGTGTTCTGTATTAGTTTTGATGTACATTTGCACTGGAAAAGGAGTAGAGTTGCTGTGCTAGGATGGGCTACTCATCCACTACAGCTTATCTGCAAATAAATGTTAACATTCTGTGATCTTAGGATCCCTAAGTGTTCTATATTGAGTTTAAATTTGAATCTGAACGATACTTAAAGTATCAGCATTAGCTTATTGGGTAGGCACTTCTTGATTACCACTTCCTTTAAGTTATACAAAGTTATTTTACCTTTTTAATTTGGCACTGTTTTCACCTGCTATGTGGGAACTTATGAAGCAGACTATATGAATGAGGTTGTTTCAAGGTGAATGTATAAACCAACTCAGTTATCAAACTGTTTCTAGAAAAGCACAACTATTTTGGTTGAACTAGCTAAATTGGTTGAATACTTCCAAGCGCAGGAATGAGAAGGTGAAAAGCTGCTCAGCAAATTGATGATGTTTTATCTAGGATACAACCATTAGTCTTTATCTGGTTCATAAATTCTGATTATTTTGGAAAATCAGCTGTTTTAGGTGATCAGTTTTCTATCTTACAGCAGTTCAGTTCTCAGAAGAGGACTGACAGAGGCTCCAACTGATTATACTGGAAAAAAATTCAGTATGCAAAGGAAGGTAGAGAGCAATCAGTAATCCAAACTGAACATCAAAGTGGCAAGGCATCTCCTTTTTTTGCATTTCTCACCTTCAGTATTGTTTCACTTGAAATATATTTGAGCAATAATTATTTGGAAAGTCAATCCATTCTCATTCTTTTCTATTGTATTTTGTGTAAATGTGCTGCTAGCAGCAATTCTTTGTTTTGTTCTGTTTATAGTTAGAGCTGTATATTATGCATAAATACATAAACCTACGTGGAGAGCCTGAAGGGGAAGAGTTACTTTATAACTGTAATGTGACTGTAATGTGAAAAATTAAGTTGTCACTGTTCGTAGTAGCTCCATAGTTAGTTACCAAACGATAATATAAACCATTGCAGGAATAACAGGCACACTTTCTCAAGGAGCTAAAGCTTTTGAAGTACTGTATTGAAGGAACTTAACTGTCTGACTGTATGGCTCAAACAGCATTTTGATCAGGTTAGAATCCTATACTGTTTTATACTGTTATTTGCTTTTTTTTTTTTTTAATAAGTAGAGGCAGCACTCATTTTTCAGATGCTGAAAACTGCCTACCTAGTACCATCCTGGTTATAAATTAAAAGCTTGTATTGTTTTTTTAAACTGTACTGCATTGGAGAAATTTGTCAAGGTGACGAGTCCTTGCACAAACAAGATTCTGACTCTCACTGTTTAATGTGCTGCATTCCTTGTTCTTTTTTTTCTTTGCAAAACTGCATTTAATTTAAGACAAGTATCATTCTTTTCGTTTTTTTTTTTTCCTTCTTGGGACCAATTTGGCAATCATTAAAGATTTTATCTTATCTAGATGTCAGTGGTTGAAGTAATATTTTGTTTGTGGTGGTATTCATCAGTGGTCTTAAGAGGGCTTGTGAACAAAATAGAGTAACATCAAGCCTTAATACCTGCTCTTGCAGAATTCTGTTAAAAATAGAATTCTTTTTTAATGATTTCCACTTCATTGCTTTAGATGTTGAATTTACTTGAAGTCTTGTTAGCCAAACCTTAATCTTGATGCAACGTATTTTAACTATATTGCGCTTTTTCTAAATGGAGCATATCGGGTAATGCAGTTGACAGAAGCCTATTACATACACCAAAGGTTATGTTTATTCATTTAACTCTTCAGTGATAAGAATTATATTCCTGTGCTTTTTACAAGCAGAATTCACTTACCAGAGTTAGATGTCAAGCTAACCATCTGTGATTGTGCAGGTACTCTTATTTTAGAAAATCACCTTATTTCTCTTCAGTAGTTTAACTATTATACAGCCAATAGTGGAGGAGCATTTTAAGATGGTTAGGACAGTTAAGTAGTCGTTTCTAATGAATGTTCTTCAGTCTCACTAGTGAGAGATCAATGAACTTCATTTTAGGTGATGCAAGTACATAATTCTTTCTTCTAGGATGGAAGACAACATTATTTAACACCCTTATTTTTTTTTTTTTCACCACGTAAAATTTTACCATCCATTTATTAGCACTACTATTCCACATTCTGGTTAAAACAAACAGAAAATAACTATTCCTGTCTCTTCCATTTGTTGTCAGCCATGTATTTTTCACTAATGGCTTTTGTTCTTTCATCAGAGTAAGATCAGAAGTGAATCCATTTCCTTAACATACTGTATGCTGATGAACTAGATGAAAAACTTGATTTTCATAGAGTAGTCAACTTGCCATTCTATTCAAGTATAATAAATATTTTATTGGCAAATTTAACAAGTAGGATGCTTTGACTAAGCATCTTCTCACAATTACAATTTGCAGAAACTCTTATTGAGTATAATCACATCTAAGGTACTGCAATAAGATTATTTCTTTGTATTTATCAGTATTGTAAAAACAAAATACCACTTTTTTTTTTTTAACCAAAGAGTATGTATCTGGGTACTTTTAAGATGAGTCACCTTTTGCTTCTATAGCTGCCATGGAAACTGGCAAGATGTAAAAATCTCCAAAAAAAAAAAATATAAATTGAGAAGCGTTACTGTATTTTAAAGTTCATGTATGTGATCTTGATACTTGCAGAAGAGGCTTTCTCAACATTAGGGAATCCAGTGGAATGTAAGACATTTTGGATGGAAAAGGAAGAAAGACAGACACTAGCACATCTTACTGATCTCAAAATCTAGCAGGCTCAAAGGATCATTTCAAGTGTATGTAAAGATCCGTTAGCATATTCTGATTTATTATAGTTAATCTTAGGTTTGGTGAGGTCTTTTTTTGCTTTTTTTTTTTTTTTTTGGCTAATTCTTGTCATCTATACCACTACTCTTGCAATAACATTTTAGGTCATTCAAGAAGACTTATATTACTTCTAAGTAGAGATTAGGGTTTTATCCTAAAAAGTCATGGCATAACGTTGGAATGTTATTTTCTGGAGGAGAGTGTGTTCGTTTCCTGATAGACAGACATAAGTGATACAGGGTTGTTGCATTTTAAAAGTTAGTTTTCAGATGACTTAGTCCTGAATTTAAGTGCATATCTATATGGTTCTCACACCTAGATGGATATGTGGTTTACCTTCTTTTCCAGGCTTTCAGTATCTCCTACTGAGCAAAGAAAGCAATAATCTAAGCAGTTGCTTCATCATGAGCTTCATTAGAAAGGCTTCATTAACTATAGGGAAGCCATCTAATTCCTAGTTTGTTTAAATATCTGACGCTTGGGTATCAAATGCCAAGCTTGATAATGCAGAAGACCACTGTAGGATTGCACACGTAGGATTTTACCCAACTAACTTTATTTTCTCTTTGTGCAGCAATTCAGCATTTTTGTTTTTTCTTCTATCTTTTTCTCTATTTAAAGTAAGATTTTCTTAAACACATGCCTGTGACTTATTAAGGTGGATTGGGGCTTTCTGTTTTTAATAAAGCTTTCAGAATTACAGGCTATACTTTGAGTCACTGCAAATAGGAGGTAGGAATGTGAATTTTAAAATAGAAAACTCCTCCATCTGAGATCTAAAAAAAAATAATACAGTTACAGGTTTTGAAATATTAGTCAATCTCTTTGGACAATGTGAGATGTTAAGAACATTAATTACTTAACTGCTGAAGTCAGAAAAAAAGAAAAAATGAATACCCCAGATATTTTTAATTTTTCAGATTGGTCTGTATGCTGTACAACAACTGAGTTGTTAAAACTGTCATGGTGTTTAGGAACCTTATGGGAAATATAGCAATTAATCTTACTCTGGAAAAAAATTGCTGCTTAAATTTAATTCTTCACTGTATTCCAAAGAGGCTTTGAAACATTAGGAAGAACTCCGTGCTATATGGATATATCGAAAGGGTGGAAATACTGAAAAGCATGCCATCAATTTTTTTTCAATACTTTTGTACATTCAGATTTCTAACAATTCAAATAATTTTAAGTATGTATAGGCCTGCTGCTCATAGTTCTTCACAAATGCCAGTTCTTCCTGAGGGCATCAAGTAAGTGTAATGCTGTATGGTCATCTTTCATCTGTTCAATCTAAAAGTTATCTGTTATTGCACATCGTGTGCGAGTGTGTCACTGATTTTTCTAGTGGTGTTCAAATCTCAATATGCTGACATAGGGAAGACTATCCAGATGATCTCAGACCTTAAAGATGAGAAATATGCATTTAAAAGGCAACCTCAGAAAATAGATCTTGTTTAGTTTTGGTATAGAGCAGAAAAATAATCAGTGATATCAGAGCTCTGAAAGTTTATTATGTGCTTTTTCTACTTTAAGGTTTTGTTATGGATGCCAGAGAGCATTTCTACAATGACAAGTTAGGAATAGTGGAAAAACAGAGAAGACTCCTAAGGGTCTGAGTTCTTAAGACTCATGTTGTTCTCCAGTAGCTTTCTGTAACCCTACTGAATTTATGCAGCTTTAAAATACAAGGGGAGGATGTAGAGTGCATATGAGTTGTACTGATTTGTTTATAATCACCCCAGTAGAATGAAGAGCTCTCAAATTAGATTTTCTGCTCATCACAACAACTTCCTGACCACATTTGTATAGGAGGTAATAAAATATTTGGATGTCATCTAAACTGATAACTCGTTTTATAAGAAAATAGAACCAGTAATGCTTATGCAAGTAGGCTTGTGATGTGATATTTTTTTTTTCGCCTTGGTGAGTAGCTACACATTGTAAATTTGGTTCACTGACTGAACCAACACATAAAGCATGCTCAGTGTTTTCACAGTAGCACTTTCATTCTCATTCAGGATAAATGGAAGCAACTCAATTCTAATAGCTGCAGTTATACATTTTCCAAATACATAAAGTCTTAAAGTGTAATACTGAAGATTTTTAGTACTCTTTCCTAGGAAGAGAGAAGTATAGATGCAGAGAAGCTGAAGGATTTTTAGTGCCCAATTTTTTTAGTTCCTTGCACTTAATATCAATTTTTACCTATGCAGAAATTCAGATTCTCTTCCAACTGTTCTTTTTTTCCCTCCTTCCTGTCTTTCCACTCTTCCTTATCTTGAAGTGAAAAATACGTATTAAATACAAGTATTATCTCAGTGAGTTCTAATCAGTTTTTCTTCTCTGTGCAGTCCCTTCAGTCTGAACATGTTCAGTACTAAAGCCTTGCTGCTTTGGTGAAACCTGCTGAGTTCTTACCATGGAAGTCCTTCATGAAGAGTTCTTTAAAGAAAGAAGCTGCTCGTTCAGTTGAGGAGTCTTCACTAAAAGTTACATTAAAACCATAACACCAAGGGACAACTTCTCAACAGACAGATTTCTTGTTAATGACTACTGCAGATGCACTGAAGTTGTTTTTATGGGAATAATTCCTGTTATATACGGATTTAAATTTTTAATGTTGAAACTACTTGAATATATTCCTAATTAATTTCATTATGATGTTTATTAACTTGTGTACAGTCCTAAAATGTATTGAGAGAATATTTTATTAAGCAATATATATAAGAATTATGTAAAGAATAGAACCTTTTAATTTAGTTGTTTGCTTCTTTGCTACCAAAATGTGTATTTTAAAGAATTTTTACACGTTTATCAAAGATACTATTTTTTTAATGAACAAGAAGTTTTTCTTGTTTTATGGGTCCATTATTGCTTAAAGGCTAATGTAATTACCTCTTTTGCTGATTGGTCTTCTGATAACCTAATGGAAGTCTAATGAGAGACTAGTTATGATATCAACTGAAAGCACCTGAATACATAGTGTGCTTTTCACATTCAGCTGCTAATGTTTCATTAGGAAACACTATGAAAGAAAAATAAATCGTGTTACATTGCAGGTTTAGATCTTCCATTGCAAATAGAAAGTAACTTAGCTCATGATTCAATTGAGTAATTCTTTCATTTTACTTAAAAGGAATGTTTTTACTTTTAGAAGTAGGATGTACTGCAAAAATAAAGAGAGACAAAGTGTAAATTGGTAAGAAGGTCTGAATTTGGCTGTGCTGCATACTTGCATTTTGCAGGTTTCAGTAGCAAAGTGTACTGAAGTAAATGCTGGAAGTATATTGAATTCTCACTTACTGATTGGATGATCCATAAAACTTTTAATTTGAAAACCATTGTCAAATATATGGGTAGTGTGACCTGCTGTACCACATAAAGAATACCCTTATTGCTGAGAAAACCATTAATACATAAGCTGGCGCAATTAGGAATGAATCTTGGAATGAAATGGTGTTACAGTGAAGTATCAGAGTTCATGTATCATTTTTTTGAATTCTGCAAATGCAATCACAGCAAAAAAAAGAAATGAAAATTTTAAAAGACAAACACAAAACAGATTTGTTCACCATGAGTTCTTTCCAAAATCTACAGTAATGTGAAAACAGAATTTGTTGACTTGTCAGTCTTTGTTTCTGAAGACTTGCAGATCATCTGCATTTGCCATGCAACTGAATTTGCCACCAGGTCACAGACTGCTACATAGTTATACTGAAAGTGTTAATAAGCAATACTGAGAGCAGCTATATAAATCACTGAATAAAACTTACATGCAATACTGTACTTTTCCACAATCGTGTATATGTAAAATATACACACACACAGTAGCATATGTGTGTGCGTATATATAAATATACACAACATTCTATATATGCATTATAGATCAATGGTAATTCTACCTCTTATAGAAAAAAAAATCGTGCTTTGTTATAGTTTTCCATTAAAAAAAAAATGTTTAATTTCAGGATGTAGATATGTACATGTATACAGCTAATTGATAATAAAATGCATATATCACTCAGCTGCCTTGTTTCTCGTCTTTTCTTTATCAAAATTACTTTCTTCACTGGAAAAGAAAGTAGTATGATGGGTATCTTCTACAACTACTCTTACTAGCTAATATTCTTTGCTCTATTTAGCAGTCTCAAGGGACATTTCTAATTACCATATTTTAAAATGATTCTTAATTGAGGAAACATTGTTTTCCTGCATGAGGATCCTTGTTAAAAGTGTAATATACCTTGTCTTATTTCCATACACAACAGTTTGATTTAGCCTCATTAATAGAAGGGTCTTTGTCCACGAGGACACAGATGAACACACTAACTAGCTTTTTCTCCTTTTATTAATGAAAAATTAGTCACAAATGGTTTTATCTTAGCTTAACTCTGTTGATGATTTTCAGCAAATTTGTTGTGTTGCGTGATAAATTATCCATGGTGCTTAATATTCCTGTCAGGTAAGCCTGCAATAGTTGATGGGGATAGTGTGAGACTCTTGCACAGGCACTCTGAGTGGCAAAACCTGGAGCAGAACAGATGTTCTAGAAGCTGCCCAAATTCTAGTGAATGTCCATTTCAATAAAAATAAAGGGTTCTTGTCACTACATTGAAGCAATTAAAAGATGTTGTTTGGATATATATTGAATATACAAAAGAACATATGTGTCTAGTACACTGAAAGCAGTTCCTCCCTTTCCCATCTTTTTCTTTAATTCTATTGATTTTTTTGTTTTAATTATATTTGTTTTATATGCTCTGTTCGCTCATTCTTGAACTTCACTACATCCATTGCTTCAAATATAAATTTAATCTTCTCATTCTGGGAGAAAATGCTGTGGTACATGAGATATGTAAAAGGAGACTTGATAAACATTTAAGGATGGATTAAATAAACCTAGAGGTCTTCACTGGGCCCATGATTCCATGGATATCACAATACAGAACTGTTTCTTTGTGCTCTGTGAAGTTTTTAGTTAGTGAGATATTTCTTGTTACAGATTTAAGGAATATTTTTCAATTACAGTACTGCAGAAAGAGGAGGATTTTAGTTTCTATAATAACTGTTCTCTACTGACAGCTAAACAATGAAAGGCCTCAAAAGGTTTGACATTTGATTAGATCTACATAAAGCACAGCAGGCAAAAAATATGGTAATCAGGGGCCTGATCAAGTACATCGCCCGATCAAGTATGTCTTTAACCTTAAGCACATGAGCAATCTAGTTAATTAAAAAAGAACAGATGTGTTTGTAATGAATCCATATTTGGATCAACAGTCCTATCAACTATAAACAGGAATCTTTCATTAAATAAAAGGTATGCTACATTGTAACAAAATAATCTACTGTCCCACACAAATTAACTTCATTACCTCAAAAAAAGTAATATTATAACGACCTCCTAACATACTGTTTTGGTATTTTCATTTATTAGCATTATGAGTTTAACAATATCTAAAAATATCTTAAGATATCTTGGTCAATACACAAATAATACATTATTAGCTGAAGTAATTACTTTTCTAGCCTTAGAAAAACAGCTTCTTGTTTCAACTCACTGCCAAATTAATCACTATTCCTGTTCTGAAACGCTTTTAAGAAATCTCAATTGTTTTACTCAAGTTTCTTATTAAACTTTGCTGAGGTTAAGGACAGTTAATGTTTTGTCCTGCCTGAGCAAAGTGCTGAAGAGTACCTGGGAGAATCCCAGCACTAATTCTTCCCAGTCCTGCAAGTGAGAGCCAGGCCCTGCTCTCCAGCTGGCCTTCAGTCTGTAAGAGCCTTCCCAGTTACACGGGAAGGTGCTCTTGGAATTGATTTTGATATGTACCACTGTTTCAAAGTCTATGCTGGTTCCACCTTATCTGTCTACTTAAGAGATGCCAACACTCACCTCCAGCAGGTTAGTGATGCAGTATGTCCCACTAGGTAAGACAATCTGAGCCCTCTATGAAGAAGTACAAGATCTGTAGTTTGAGGACTAGCTTCCTAAAATAAAGTGCTGCCTTAGCAGGGATCTGTGCATCTACAATGTTTGAAAGATTGAATTTGGAAACTATATTCTTAAAGAGCAGCTCTAAAACTGTTTACAGAAAGACAGTATGCTTTTCCTTAACAGAAATATGATCAGAAAAAAAATAGCTTCAGTATCTGGCAGAGGAGTTGCTACAGTAAATGGGTTGTATTTCAGACAGAAGTGATTGACGCTAGTTTGAAAGCTTGCTGAAAAATGAAAGTCGTTGTGAAAATGGGTTAGAACAAGGAAACCAGTACAGCAAAGGGAAGAGTCAGACTCTGTAGTTCCAGTATTTCTGGAGCGTGATTGGGTTTGGGGTTTTTCTTTTTTTTTTTTTCTTCTTGATTTAACAAGATGAAAATCTGCTGAATAATTCATGAAGAGTGGAAGGGCTGAATCTTCCTGGAATGATATAAAGAGTACGTACTGTGTCACAGGAGGAACTGCAAAGCTTTGTATCAGTTGCTGCCGTTTCTGCTCCTGATTGCAAGGTGCTGCCGCTTTTGGCATTTTCACAGCTACAGAATCCTCAGCCGTGCACTGGTCTGCTTACAGCCACCGGCACCCTATGGACCCACCTTCACTAGCTCCAGCCTCTGGGACTTCTGGCCAACTATCTGCCTTGGACACCGCTCTTCTCTGGGTCACTACCGCTAACTGCATTTTCTGGACTTGCGCCTCATATGACTGAAATCTGCCTTTAGTTCCCCACCCGCACATCCTCTCTTGAGTTCAGTGGGGGGCTGCCGCATCAGGATCTGACCTGGATGAGGATGGCATTTATGGGGAGAAGTCAGAACTGAGCTGCACTCAGCGCGATGCCCAACGCCTCTTCCTGGAGCGTGAGCTCGCCCCTGCTGCTGCTCTGGGAGGACTCCTCAGGGACCCGCATCTTCCTCTCGCTGCTCTATGCAGTCCTGGCTATCTCAGGGACTTTGTCCAACGTGATGGTCATCTATTTGGTTTTCTCCTTCAAAAAGCTGCAGACCACCAGCAACGCCTTCATCGTGAACGGCTGCGCGGCCGACCTGAGCGTGTGCGCCCTGTGGATGCCCCAGGAGGCCGTGCTGGGGCTGCTGCCCCCGAACTCCTCCTCGCTCCGCTCCGCCGAGTACCGCCTGCTGCGCGAGGGGCTGCTGGGCCTCGGCCTCACCGTGTCCCTGGCCTCGCACCTGCTGGTGGCCTTCAACAGGTACGTGCTCATCACCAAGCTGCCCAGCGTCTACCAGGCCCTGTATC
>VXAB01004382.1:26213-190345 GCA_013399175.1 Odontophorus gujanensis
GCGGCCGCCGCGTGCCCTCGACGCCTTTCCCGCCGCTCGTTGCCGCGCGCCGCGGCCCCCTCAGGCTCCGCGCCCCCACTACCGAAACCCGGAGCCTCTCCCGGCGGCTCCTCGGCTTCGCGAGTTCCTGGTCCCGCGTGCCTCCTCCCGTCCCTCTGCTGCTCCGCGGCCGAGTGGCCCGGGGCCACGGCGGCGTTCCCAGGGCAGAGGGAAGGGCTGCGAGCTGAGGCGGCCCGGCACCGCGGACTGCGGCCGGAAATCTGCGCCGACGGTATCTACGGCAGCTGAAGCGGTTCCAGGCTCCGAGACACGCTGCGAGGTTTGCGTTTGTTGGGTTTTTATAATTATTATAAACTCCGTGCCGTTGTGCCGACATTCGGAACAATATTCGATATATGTTCAGTATGCTGTTCGAGCCAGCACCGGAGCACCAGGCCGCGTGCAGGAACTGCTCAGTTCCCGCTCTGCTCCGGGAACGGTTTCCTGTACCTGCTTCAGCTGCGTGCTCCGCGCAGCACCCTCCCTGTCCCAGCTGCACTTGGGGTGCTGCGGCCTGTGGGAAATGTTGAAAACAGACTCCTTTTAGTCATCCGCTTTGGGTTTGGTTCTTATTTTTGGACGCTCCTTATGTGAGGCCTGTTATGACAGAGGGCTCTGCCTCTGCTCGTGTACTCTGCAAGATGTGCTGCCCCTACCAGCTGTTTGCTACCAGCTGGTGTTTCTGGTGCGTATGTTACTGTCGCTGTGGGATTTCACAGCTTCGGCTAAAAGCAAAGGGACAGCGCGTCCTGCAGGGCTGTGCTGAGCGCTCTCCTCTGCCTTCCTCTCTCCGTGCTGATGTTCTTGTGGTGCTGATACCTGGCACCCTTCGCCCTTTGCGTGAAAGACTTGAAGAGTGCAGTTCTGCTCTGAATTCATTGGCACTGCTCATTAAGTCAGTCACAGTGCTGCCTGGGGAAGGTGAATGGAGGTGGGAGCAAAGCAAAGTTCTGAGCAAAAAGTTTGTTACATTGGGTGGCAGGCGTTAATATGAGTTTGAGAATGCTTGAATACTAAGGCAGTGAAGAAGAAACAAATACAGCGGGTATGGTGTAGAAGTCTGTGTTTTTCAGTGCTCCACGCTAAATTTATCCTACCTGATACGGCTTAAGTTCAACAGAAGTTGCTTTTAAAGAAAGGAAAGGATTTCATTTCTTTCCCCAACCCTCAGACGTGTTAGCATTCTGTGATATGTTGATGTATTTAAAAATCCCCATACCGGTACTTTATTTTTCTAAAGTAAAAGTTGTTGCCAGAAAAAATTCTAGAGGTTGGGATTTGACAAAGACAGGATGTAAAGTCTTAAAATTTAGAAAATATTTATTGTTATCCTGAAAATGTATCCACATCTTGAAAGCAGCTGTGGCCACTTACAAACTCCTGTAGAAAAGTAACAGAAGTTTCCCAGAATCTCAGGCTTACAGAGTTTATTCTCCCAACTTGGAGACAGTGTGCCACCTGCATGACAGCATTGGAAAGATCACAAGGGCTGGCAAGGAAACATGACTATAAAAGATGTACAGAACTTATCACCAGAGTGCATCTGTCTTGGGGAGCTCTATATCCTTGTTGTAATCTCACATCCTAATCACAGGGACTGTGCTTTTGCTAGCTTTGTGCAGCAACTGGATAAGGAGAATTTGCCAACCGCACCCATACCAGTTCTGGAAAATACTCGGTGTCGCTGACAAAATAAAGCTAGGCCAAGGGCTGCCTGGGGCTGAGACCTGGTTCTGCTGCGTGGAGTCCTTAGGCTGGAACCCATGATGGGAGGAGAACTGCCACTTCCCAACACAGCTGAAGGGACTGAAGGCAGCTGTCAAGGCTCAGTACTGGAACTATCCGCAAAGAGCAAACATTAAAATAATAAATTAGCCAACACCCTGTCTGTATTTGACTGCGTAGTCTGGGATAAAAGCAATAACCTGTTTTGGAATTCAGTGGCCAAACATTGTGACAAACTTCTGGGTTTCTTCCTGTATCAAATAGCATGCAAGTTTAATCTGAAATGCCTGTGTTTTATATAGATGGTGTTTTAAATGAAAGTACGTATTAGAAAATGCTGTCATGTACAAAACTTCATTCAGCTGTCCTTTTGCTATGCATTACTTCCAGAGAACAGCTGGAAATCCCTTAGGACGTTTGATGCCATTACATTTGACTATGAATCTTTGACTGTTTTATTGCACTCAGGTGACCTAAATGATATTACACAGAAAAGAGTTTTAATTTAAAGTAATTAAAAAAGAGTAATTGTCTCAAATTAAGATCTCAGTTTCTCTGAGAAATTACTGCTCAGAAAAAGTCCTGTATGCCTTTGATCTACAGCCATGTTCTTTGTATTTCAGCATTGTAAATACTCCACGGTAACAATGGAAGCTCGGCTTAACTCATCTTCTCTTGCCTTTGTGTTACTGCTTCTTGAATGAGACAGCTGATCTGACTCTCAGTTTTCAGTATTTCTGCTTTACTTTTTCCAGCTAATTCAAGGCTGTCCATCGCTAGCTTAACGGTGACATTTCTTCAGTATGAATTTCTGTCATATTCACACAACTAATGTACAGGTGCCAGGTGTGCATTGCCAGTTGTCCTTAAATTTGCAGGTACAAGGCATATTTCTACTTCTAAAAATTTTCCTTAAAAATTGTTCAACCAACCAATCTTTCAAAAGATGTAAGGGAAGGTGGTGGGAAATCCTATTGGCAAGTCCGGTGAAGTTCTCCTTAGCTGTGACATTGTGTCAAGCAAGGTGAACATGGCCTAAAGCTTCCTGTCCTACAGTGACTGCTCAGCTTCACAAATATTGAACAGTGGATGTAATTTTGTCCAAGCACTGAATTTATTGTACAGTAGTGGAGATCTGCTGCACTCTCTGTGTGCAGTTGGTGCCTATTCCTTTGATATTTTCTCAGGGCTTCTGGAAACAAGAGCAGCTAACAGTACCACCTGGGTGGGTTGTGACTTCTTGTATTGGTGTGGTTTGAAGCAGCCATTTAGTATGGTGGCCTATGTAAATTTGCCTGTAATATAATCATATGGTTTGTGATTTGCCTGTGCAGAAATACAACCTTTCTCTCTGGAAGTGTCTCTTTTGGGGGTAAAATTGTGATGCCTCAGTACAACACTCTAAGGCAGAAATACAGCCATTTGTGAAAAAGCTTGCAGAGGCTGTTTGTGATGTTATTATACTTGGTGATTGTAGAAAGCCATTGAGCTCTGTCCAATAAAATGTGGGCCTTCACCAGAACTGGGCACTTACCATAAACAAAGGTGCAGTAAAATTGTACAAGCAACAAGGTGTGAGGCTGGGACAAGAGGGCAAGTTAGGCAAAGTTCTACAGGTGGTAGAACAGGGTCAGTGACAGGGTGATCCTGAGAAACAGGACAGAAATAAGTCTGAAAGCTTAAAGAGGCCAGGGTGTACGGTGAAATAAACCCTCCCAGATCATTCAGCTCCTTCTTTGGGTGAGGAAACAGGGTTCTACACTTTCTTTTAGTAAAGTGTACCACACACCAGCAAATTTTCATTAGTCTCTGAAATCAAGAGAGTCTTAACAGTGTGAATTACACCAGCGTTCTTCTGGAGCAGCATTCTTATGCTCAGGGGCGTTGCTGGACATATAGGCAGGAATAAGATCTTAGCTAGCCCCCGGATTCAGTCAGCCATAAGCACAATGTGAACCTTTCTTTCCTGACTATCAGATTGATGCTATTTAAAAAAAAAAACCCACATACAGATTATTTTCAAGTGAAGACATTTAACTGTAGCATTTCATTAAAGAAAAAGTGACAACATATACTTTAGCTTTCTATTTCATCTTAAATCATATAACTCGATTATTGAAGTATTCTTTAAACTCAGAAGTCCCTTTTCCAAATGGCAGCGAAAATAGCTTTTCTCGTGACTTCTAAGAAAGCTACCTTTTTTGCTCTTTTATGTCAATCCTTCCCATGCACTGTCATCATTTTACCAGGGTAACGGTTTCTTTTCTTTCTTGCTTTCTTTCTTTCTTTCCTGCTTTCTTTCTTCCTTTCTTTCTTTCCTGCTTTGTTTTGTTTTTGTTTTGTTTGTTTGTTNTAGTTTCAGTTTTTCTGGTGGGTGATTGGGTTTGGGGTTTTTCTTTTTTTTTTTTTCTTCTTGATTTAACAAGATGAAAATCTGCTGAATAATTCATGAAGAGTGGAAGGGCTGAATCTTCCTGGAATGATATACAGAGTACGTACTGTGTCACAGGAGGAACTGCAAAGCTTTGTATCAGTTGCTGCCGTTTCTGCTCCTGATTGCAAGGTGCTGCCGCTTTTGGCATTTTCACAGCTACAGAATCCTCAGCCGTGCACTGGTCTGCTTACAGCCACCGGCACCCTATGGACCCACCTTCACTAGCTCCAGCCTCTGGGACTTCTGGCCAACTATCTGCCTTGGACACCGCTCTTCTCTGGGTCACTACCGCTAACTGCATTTTCTGGACTTGCGCCTCACATGACTGAAATCTGCCTTTAGTTCCCCACCCGCACATCCTCTCTTGAGTTCAGTGGGGGGCTGCCGCATCAGGATCTGACCTGGATGAGGATGGCATTTATGGGGAGAAGTCAGAACTGAGCTGCACTCAGCGCGATGCCCAACGCCTCTTCCTGGAGCGTGAGCTCGCCCCTGCTGCTGCTCTGGGAGGACTCCTCAGGGACCCGCATCTTCCTCTCGCTGCTCTATGCAGTCCTGGCTATCTCAGGGACTTTGTCCAACGTGATGGTCATCTATTTGGTTTTCTCCTTCAAAAAGCTGCAGACCACCAGCAACGCCTTCATCGTGAACGGCTGCGCGGCCGACCTGAGCGTGTGCGCCCTGTGGATGCCCCAGGAGGCCGTGCTGGGGCTGCTGCCCCCGAACTCCTCCTCGCTCCGCTCCGCCGAGTACCGCCTGCTGCGCGAGGGGCTGCTGGGCCTCGGCCTCACCGTGTCCCTGGCCTCGCACCTGCTGGTGGCCTTCAACAGGTACGTGCTCATCACCAAGCTGCCCAGCGTCTACCAGGCCCTGTATCAGCGGAGGCACACGGGCTGTATGATCGGGCTCTCCTGGGCGCTGGCGCTGCTCCTGCTCCCGCTGCTGCCCGGTCTCTGGACGCCGGGCCCGGCCCCGCAGCCGCCCCCGCGGCAGACGGACGGCGGCTCCCGCTACCCCGCGCTGCTCCTGGCGCTGGCCGTGCTGGGCCAGACGGCGCTGCTGCTGCACTGCTACCTGGGCATCGTGCGCCGGGTGCGGGGCAGCGCCAAGCGGGTCAGCGTCCTCAACTTCCACNTTTCCTTCACTAAGGAAAGAAGTTCTTGATCCTGCTGGACAGGGAATTACTCTTTGAGCAGTGTAAGCTTAGGGAGACAAATGTAAGCTAAACCTAAGGAACAGAGGGACAAGTCCAACAGACTTCAGTTTCTGCCTGAGTAGCAGTTGAAGTTTCTTCATTCTGTTATTTAGTGGATAAACAATGTCTGTATTACAGGTATTCAGATTTGATTAAAGCTGTAAAAAAATGAGTTTACATAGAAAAAAGAAATAGTTTGAAGGCTGGAGAAAAACAGTTTGTAGTTGGTGTTCATTATGGCTGACTTTTAAAGAGACCTCGTTACAGAATACACATTTTTGTGCAAGTGTTAAAGCCAATCTATTACTATACAAGGTAATCTAATGCACTCTTCAGGCCTGGAAAACATGAAATTAAAGGTAAATGACTCTGTTTTGTGAGTGTGGGCCACCTTGTTACTGACTATGAGATCTGTATGGGAAGACTTCCAGTGCAGTCTTTGCTCAGTGCCTGCTCCAGGCAGGTATTCAGGTTACAACTGAAACTAAAGAACTGAGAACAGAATACTGCTGAAACAAAACTACTTGTGGCTGCTTTCTGGCCCAAAGCTTTGGGTTTCTGAAATAACACAGCAGTCATTCTAGGAGTATTCACTGTTATTGAGACATCCAACCTGTAACCTCATGCCAAGCTTACTATATGTACACGGCCATGCTTTTGGGATGTGTTCTGAAGGAACACTGCCTACTGGGGGCTCAACCCCAAGGACAGAGCTGTGTGCAGAACTGTGTGCTGCAGCATGCTGAGCCTTGTTCTGGCCTCTGGGACAAGGGCTGAAATGGAATAGCAAAAATGTGCCTTGAGTTAAAATTAAAAAATTTTAAGTTAAATTAAAAATTCTTTTAATGCCTTTTTTTTTCTCTGTTTCTGTGGGATGAAATTCTGCTTCAAAAGTTTTCCTGCTTCTTTAGAGGTGACAGCGGATGAAACTCTTTTTTAATATGAGTTAGAAAAGAAACACAAATGGAGAAGGAGTTGTTATTCTCATTAACTAGCTCATGTGGTTCAGAGACCAAGATAAAAGGAACAAAAACAAGATGCTATTATTCAGAAGCTCCAAATAAGACTGAAGATGCCTTGTGTTCAGGAGCAGCCCAACCAAGTGAAGCAGCTGCTGGGGAGGGAACGCTGTCAGAGCCACTCTCTAAGAGGCTGTCCCATTTGTTATTTTTGGTGCCAGTTTTCTGAATTGACACCCTAGTACTGTTTGCTTGTGATGCTGTAGTTAGAAAAAGTATTAATATTGTGAAAAATAACAGCGCAAAAATGGGCTTCTCAGTAAAGCCAGGGTGAAGTGCAGTGTTTGCGACAGGACCTGACCTCTCTGTTCCATTCCATTTGTTTGTGAGAGCTGAGTGAGGAAAGTGAAGGTATAGTCCTGGAGGGAGACACGGGCAGGATGACCACTATCCTTGGGATACCTTACTTTGTATTTATAGCTTCGTGAAGCTGATATCCCAGGTGGAAATTTCTTAATAGCTCTCTTCAGGCTGTCTGGGGTCTTCACTTGTCTTGTGACATTTTCAGTGCAGAATTAAAAATGCAGATGAGCATCAGAGAAGAGCTTTAGCCATTCTGACTGTTCTGAAGCTGGTGATATGATGGAGGTACAGTGTCAGTCTGAAATGCGCAACAAAGTGAGCATCAGCAATGGAAGAAAGCTGTTTTTAAATAAAAGGGTTTTGAGAGAGAAATCTGGTGGAGCAGGTGGTCGCTGGTTTTGAAGAGCGGTATCCAGACTTTCCTTCCTGTTTACTCCACTGAGGTTTCACAGTGAGATGTTGTCTTTCTTTTCTTCTGCCCTCATTCTGCCTCACCTCAGGCACCACCGTGCTCGAACAGCCACCTTCTTCTCACCCCTGAGCTTCTGATGCTGACTTTTGGATCAGTTCATACATGCTGTCTTCCTGATTCCTTATAAACAATATTTTTTATTCTGAAACCTAGTGAAGGGACTGTAACAGTCTTGTAGCTGTGGAGACAGATGCAGCAAGGTTTAAGCAGTGATAATATCCAGAAATATTGTTAAGATATTTCATATTTACCCTTGAGCATTACTCCTTTGTCTTCTGTTGCATGTCATCCCTCACATTTCATCTGTACATGCTGGAATAGCTTTACTGCATGAGTCTTCTTCTCCATAAACATTTTTCATTCAATTAATCCCTCTTTCTTAAGGTAGTGGTGACATCTTGCAGGATTTGAAATGTGCAGCCATGTTAGCTCCCCTAGTGAGCACAGTTACACCTCTTTCATTTGAACAAACATCTTCCTTTTCTCTGGATCAGTTTTTCCGGTTTGTGCCATTGTTTCTCTTAAGGCTGATTAAGTCAGGGAGTTGGTAGGCTGCAACCTGGGGAAATATAAAGCACAGCCTCACTATGGCTCTTGTTTGACTTTAAAGCAAAGGCACTTATCATAGCTCCTGCTGTGACAATCAGCTTTTTTGTATGGTATTAAAGCAAGATAGTAGAACTACCTGTAGTGTTAATGAAAAGAAGTAAACAGGAACACAAAAATTATTTGTGAGTATGATGAGTAAACGTAAGCTCTCTGGATTCTGCGGTAGATATCTTGTTTGGCTCTTTGCTGTTTATTGTAACTGTTATGTACATACTAACAGGATTGGGCAATTCACACTCAATATAAGAAGTGATGGATCTGAGCTGAATTAAAGGCATGAATTAATTTTCTTCTATCTCATGCATCATTAAATATTGCTATTGTGCTGTCTAATGAGTATCTATATTATACCTGTCACCTGATAGCAACCGTGGTCGTTACGGTAATGTCGAGATCGTAATTACAGTCCCTTCTGTGATGTAGTCATACTGTGCTTAAAATTGCATCCATGACATGGTAGCGTTGCTTGCTTGGCCTTGGTCCAAACACAAATGTTTTGTGAGGTTTTTGAGGTAGAAAAAATTTATTTCTGAGTTACTAACATTCAAGGAAAACTACATAGTGATATGTATATATTAAAAAAACGTAGCCATTTGAACTAAATTTTTGCTTCATTTGAGATAAACAAAACTTGAAAAAACTTCTTGTCCCTTGCTAAATAACTCCTTGTCTGTGTTTTGGAATTTAGGAATATAAATGACTGCAGTTGTCACTCCGAGATTAAAAACTTGTATGGTGGCGCATGTCAGTGTGTCAGATAAGCCCATACCTTTTGTGATCTGATCTGATGCAGAATGCCCCAAACACTCAGCTCGTTTGTCTGAGGTGTCTCTTGTGGCAGGGGCTGGCAACCCCTGGCACCCCAAACTGACGGGGAAAGCAGAGGCAGGGGTGTGAGCACCACACTGCGGGACCGTGGGCAGGGGAAGCCTTGCTGGGCAGTGAGAGACCTGCTGTCACTTGGCGAGCTGAACGCCGCAGGAGGAACTCAGGGAATAAATTTTACGTTATGACATTATCTTATATAGATTTTCTTGTCATCATTGATCTATTTTATTTTAGTTTGTGAGACAACCGTTTATTTAATTCTAAAGAAAATCAAACTTCTCTCCTATTTATACAAGTATATAAAACAATTCTCTTCCCAAGTGTAAAGTAGTTTCAAAGAAGCTGTGTGGAGGAGTCTTTGTGAATGCCACTCCGAATGTAAAAGCAAATTAAAACAGACCATCAAAAAAGCAGCAGTTCAAAATGAAAACCCACTGCATGTGCAGCTAAGGGTCTTGTAACCACTTTCTAACATCGAACACTATAAATATTGTGCTAAGGTACTGAGTAAAATAGCTGATTATATGTTATTTGTATCTGTAACTTGAAAATAATTACAATCACCACAGTCGGGATAGAATGGCATGTACAGTTTTTAATATTGTAATATAAGATAGCCATAGAAATACTGCAGGTTTTTTTTTTGTGGGTTTTTTTTTTTGGCTTCCTGTTCTCTTCACTTGCACAGTTCTATATTGAAATCCAACTTTCTATTGATTTTGAAGCAAAGGATGTTGATATGTTGTTTCAATGCACTTCCGGTAATATTTTTACATTAGTGTTTGGTTTCAAGCATGAATGTATGTAGCTGTTTACATGCCAGCCATTCCTAGAGTGACATAGATCCCTACTGTGCAGATACTTTTTTCATGAACGATTGCCAGGATATTCCATTCTAACTTTTGGTGGTATGAGATTGTCTGTAGGTGGTCAGGAAGGGTGTCTGGTGCTGGTGGGTGCTGTCAGCAGTGAGAGCTGCTCTGTGTGTATTTTGGGAACCAGATGGCTGCTCGTCTGCAGCCCAGTCTGTTACGGCAGCCAGCCAGCCAGCACCAAAGAGAGATGATGTTTGTTCTTCTGCATATGAGCCAGCTGCAAAACACCACAGCTGCTGCATCTCTTTGAAATGTGCTCATTTATGCCACTTCTACATACTGAGCAACACATTTATTCTTGTATCTTCACGAGCACTTATATTATATGAAAGAGTACATAGGGCAGTGGAATTTCAATTAGTTTGCTCATTATGTAGGGCTTAAGGTCTAGGTTGTTCCTAATCCTTTAAGAAGTTTGGTTGATGTCATGGGAATCTTTAAGTGGCCATTCTCTGGAACTGGAAGACTTGGCTGTGTCACTGCCCACCATTGCTGGACATAAGAGCAGTTCATGTAATGACACTAGTGCTGATGATCAGAGTTATCCCTCCTAGCAGTGAAGAACACATCAGTAAATGAGGAAGAAACATCAAGAACTCTAGGATGGCCCTCAGGTATTCCCAGCTCATCAGAAGCTCCCAAGGGCACAAGCCAGACCCAGAGGAGCCTTATTTGCTGTTCTTGTTTCTTTTGAGCTTGTGCCTTTGCTAAGAGGACTGGATTTATTGCTGTGTGCTTGCATACAGTTATAGAATCATTGTTAGGTCCTGCACATCTTGCAAAGAGAAAAGAAACCCAGACAACTTGGAGTGGGTCTCGGATTCTAGATGAATACAGGGTTCCTATTTCATACTGCTTGTAACAAGGAGTTATGGTAGATTATTTCTTCATGCCTGCTTTGCAATTCTTGTTCAGAAGCCTTTGTTACTAAAGGAAGATGAGCATATAGCCCCCCCCCACCCCAACATTTGAGAAGATGGAGTTTATTTTTTCCTTTCTTGGCACATCAGGGGATCTTCCAAATCTTTCAAAAATTGTTCCTTTGAGTACAGGGATTATTTAAGAGACAGTTGCCTTCAGTGATGGGAAGGGGTTTAGTTATTTTGCCCTTGATGTCCTGTGAAGTTTGTATTAGTATTCATATGGGTGAGAACTTCAGCAAAGGCATGCCTAAGCATTGATATGGGTTTTGATTTTCAACTTCGAGGAAAGGAATAAGATCTGTTTCAAAGATTGTCTGTTTGTGTTTTAGTTAAGAATGGATTATCAGAGGAGTTTCTTGAGGAGCTCAGTAACTTTTCCCCCTTCTTCAGCCATATGCCTGGATAAATAATCAAGGCTATCTTGAAAGTTACATTGACAATGGCTCCCTGGTACATCAAATATTAGTGCTTAGCGCAGAATTCCTGAGGTCAGGAAAAGAGAAGCTAGATGGCGCTATGGTCTTGTGCTGCTGCGGGGGGAGTGCAATGTACCAGTGCACATTTTCTGGTCTGAAAAAGCAGCTTATCATCAAATACAGGGCCAGAATTCCTGAAATGGAAGAACGTGATTTCCACTGAGGCAATTATTTAGCTTTTGTTTTTTAACACAGGCAAAAAGTGGAATTGTTTAGGAAACAGACTTAAATTTAAGCTTATGGACATGAGAGCGAAGATTGCAGATATAAAATGGCTTTGAGATTACCTACACAGGTAAAACTGTGAGAAATACATTGTGCACCATTACCATTGCATTTTTTATGTGTATCTATTAGAAGCAAATACTTCTGCTCAAAGATGCTAGTACGTATGAAAGTAGATCAACTATGTACCATATCTGTGCAGTTAAAAGAAACTGACATCTAAAGTGGTCTGGGAAATTGGAGGGAAAATAAATTAAATCCTGATCCACTTATAAATCTTTTCTTTGAGATGGAGAGACCTCCACTGCTAAATATAAATATAAATGTTGTACAAGTACATACCTAGAGTAGTTGCTGCAATGCGATCATTAATTTGTCTTTAGATACATGTATTTTCATTTTCAGGTGTTGGTTTTCTTAATCTCTATTTTTAGAACAGTTTTTTAAATTAAGTCATAGTTGTTTTTAGTTAGCAAATACACATCGTTTTTCCATTTGTATTTTTATTAGTCAGAAAAGGATATATTAATAAGATGTTTATTAATATAGTAAGGCCAAGCAGAGCTTTCACTTTACCTCTGATTAGTATTTAAGAGTACATTTTGGCAGTAAGAATGCCAAAGTTATTAAAAAAGCAAAGCACAGAAACAAAAATAGCTGTAAGCTCTGAAATCTGAGGAGGGCTTATTTGACACTGAGCTTAAAGAAAGTCTCAACAGTTGAAAATAAATAACATCCAAGCAGCCAGATATCTTTGTGTTTGTGTTGAAACCAGCCTCTAGGCTTTGTCAGCAGCATTATTTTGATCATCAGTGAGGGGCTAGCATCGAGACATTGCTCTGTTTGAACTGAGTTCTCCCACTATAGGAAAAGGTTGTGGGTTTTTTTTGTAGTTCCATTTTTGTTAGGGTTTTTTTTGTTGCTGTTTGCTTGCTTGTTTTTTGTTTATTTTTTGAAGGAGTTCAGTGGTTAATGTTTTAGAGGTAAGGTATTTTTAGACAAACATGCACCCATAACAAAATGGGCAGTAAATGATTGACGTAGTATTTTATCATGGCAGAAGGTAGACATGGGATATTGTACTGTTCCTTCGGTGATAGTAAAGGGCATGGAAAGCTACATAACAGATTTGGAAGTGCCAGAAATGCTTTGAAGTTCATCAGTGATAGGGAGGCCCTTGTGGAACTGCAAATTGAAAAAAGGACCAACAAGATGAAATGAAAGGCTTAACAGAATGACAGACTTTTAACCCTTACACAATTGCAAGATTTTGCACAAAAAATGCCAAGGACTAGCAGCTTGAAGAGCAATGGGGCTGAGGAATAAGACTGAAGAGAAGAAAATGGGGTTGGAAGGGACAGAAGAATAAATTACCTTCTTTAGAGTGAAACTGAGGATGTAACCAAGATGAATGCTGGGAGGACACAGAAAGGAAGTTCATCAGATTTGCTTCACAGGAGACAATCATCTGTAGATAGAAGGTGTAGTGGGGTAGTGTAAGAAACAGGTTAGTTTGTAGTGCTTAAAAACAAACAAACAAACAAAAAAGAAATCCAGAAGAAGGATTTTTGACATCTTCCTCCCATTACAGCTCCTACTCTATTGTGTATTTGATGATTCAGTTCTTTTTAGCCCCTGTGCTTAGTGTCAGTTTTTCTGAAGTTTTAGAGGGAAAACTGATGCTTTCTAAAGTGGCTAACTAGAGGAAGAAAATTCAGTATAGATTATAACAGTTAACAAAATCTTTTCCTTCTGTCAGTAACATGTGAAGAACACCAGTTCCTGTTTCTTTTTGAAATCACAGACTTAACTGCTTTGCCCAGTGTTTGCATTGAACACCCACTGCCATTGATTACACAGGCAGATGGGTATCCTCCAGTGAGTGGTATCATTCATCCAATGTACATTAACACATGGCAGATCATGAGTCTTGTCCTTAATTAATTACTGCTGCTTTGTTAAAGACCATTATTCGTTTTTTATTTCTTTTTAATCCTATGGGGGAATCACACAGTTTTTTCCTTCATGGAGGCTATACTAGGCAGTGCCTTTTGAGAAATGACTTCAGGTTCCAGCCTTCAGAGGCACTAAGGAATGTGATATTGGTAGTACATACAGAGCTGTAAGTTTCACTTTGTGCTGACTCAGCAACAAGAAGAGCCATCTGCAGGGTACAGTCTGACCTAACAACACTTCTGTTCTTTTTCTGTCATTCAAGTGCTTTCCTCCTAGAACTCAAGGAAATTCAGTTTCTTTTTTTTTTCTTTTTTTTTTTTCTGGTGTATCAAATTGTTTTGAAGTAGTGCTGACTCTGGCTGACCCTTCTGCAGGTTCAGTCTCTAATGGATCAACTGAATGGAAGCCCACAAGTTCTCTAATGCCTGCTGTAAGTCAAGGGTCATTTTGTATATGGAGCAAAATACATGTATGGTGACAGGAAGCAGACTTTTCCCTACGTTTTAAATAGACAATAGAGGTCCGATGTCCAGTTATTGGTGATAGGAACAAGGATCCCCTTGTTCTGATTTCTGTTTCCTGTAACACTGCATATGGTTCATCTCCTTCATGTTTGTTGGTATTATTTATATTTAATAAACGTGTCATGCAGCATATTCTTAAAAATAGCCGTCAACTTTGTATTTGTTTTCAAGAAAGTGCTGATGCTAAACGAAGTACTAATTTTGGATTGCAGTGGCTACCCTAAAATGTACACACTCAGCAAGAAATCCCGCATGATTTTTTTTTCTATTTAGTGTTCTAGGTGAACAGAATAAAACAAGAGCTGATAAGTTTAATGCATTTAAATCTGTGGCTAAAAATTGCTGTGTTTTTTAATTGTTTACTTTGCATTGAAAGCTTCTCATATTAACTCACTGTCCTTGTATGAATTTATCCACAAGATGGTTTGTCAAAGCAGTATATTATAAGGGGAAACAGCAATGTATTTATAAATTACAAAAAGTAGTAGGATGGTTAAATTTAGGATGCTGCCTGTTTGGTGGAAATCCAAGCAGGGCCTGCAAAACAGATATATGGTTTTGTGAGTCTTTGAGCATAAGACCAGGAGAGTACATGAAAATGCTGACATTTCAAAAGGGTGTTAGTTGCTCTGAATTTATGAACAATTATTAATTACAGTTGAAATATTCTGATTGATAATTAGGAATGTAATATAAACTTGTAACGTTGTAATAGATTGGATGTTCAACAGGCTCCTTAGTGGAGTAGCATTCTGTTCCTCACTGACTCTGAGGACTGGTTATTGTAAATGCATCTATATCGCAGTAGCAACTTTAAAGAATCACTTTTCTGCTTAAAAACCTCTTTCTGTCAATTTTGTTTGTTTTTTGTTTAACATTCCTAGAAGATGCCAAATTATGTTGCATTGTATTTCTATCTTATTTATTTTATTTCAATACTCTGTGAATATTTAATATGTTTTTAATTCCTTTGAAAATTAGATGAGATTCCCAATGGTGCTCAGTATTTCCATAGATTCTTTAATGCAGTTGCAGTCCTTCAGCCACGCCTTGTATTCCAGGATACTTCCGGAGGGAGCCAGGCCACAGAGCAGGGTAAGAGCCGAAGTCGAAAAATTGTTCTTCTGCTTGCCTTGCAGTCTTGAAGTGTACCACTGCATTTGTATATAAAGAGGCATCTTGTGGAAAATCGCACACCTTTCTTTTCATCTTCCATTGAACTTAATGTTGCTGGCTGTAGTTATAGCTTATATGCAAGTGTCTCCAGTCTGTCTGCCCAAGCATCTCTTTTCTTTACAGCTCTGAAATTAGCCACAGCTCCTTCAGCCGCCTAGAAGACATCTTCCTATGAGCAGCAGCCTTCCTTCCAGGGCCTGCTGTGCAGAGAAGAGCAAAGTTCCCACTTGTTACTCACTTGTGCTGCACTCTCTTTTTTTTCTTCTTCTCTTTTTCTGTTTTCTCCTTCAATCTAAGCTCTGAGCAGTTTCACACTCTAAACTACAGTATTTCTTTAATGAGTAGGAATGCCTACAAGCAGCTTTATTCCAACACAGGTGAAACCTAAGGAAAAAAGAAGAGAATGTTCTATCATCAGTAGAACAAGCTGGAGAGTGAGCCTCCCCTCCATGTGTTTACTCTGCTGTCTGCAGCATTTGGGTGAGGCATGTGATTGTCTGGCCATTTTCTTTCAGTCCTTCTGTAGTCTTGCTAAATAAAAGAGTAATTCTAACACAGAGAATAGAAGGGATGAATATCTCAAAGAGTTTAGTTTTTTCACTGTGAAAGAATAGTTAGAAGCACTAGATTTCTGGAACAACACAGGACCCTGTTTATAGAATCATGGAATCACCAAGGTTGGAAAAGACCTACGAGATCATCCAGTCCAACACTCTGTTATTTCTAAACATTCCACTTCATCCATGACTCTGCCGTTAGTTTTATATAAATAAATTTATAATGTAATAATGGGGTGGAGAAGTGGAAGTTTTACTTTCCTCACTTTTACAAGGATATTTCCAGTTTCAAACCTCATTAAATACTTGTCTGCTCTAAGTTTGTATGTTCAAAGCATGTTAAGAACTATTAAGGTGGGATTGCTTCATTAAAAGCTAGCTGATTTTTTTTTACAGAAGGCCTGTAAGTAACTGTGAGCCTGTGACTTCATTTTTAATGCTCTAACGTCTGAGATTTCATAGCATTTTTAGAACATCGTGTACACTTACTCAGTGATACCATGGACTTCTTTCACAAAAATCTATAGGCATATTTGGGCTTTTAGTACATAATAAAAGGAAACTAATTCCTTCTCTGATTTTTTTTTATCCATCCTTCTTCTTTCCCTGTTCTTTCCTTCAATCCTTCTTTTCCTTTTTTTCATTCTTCTGTAGAAGTTTTCAAATTCAGCATCTTAGTTTTGTTTCATTTTTTTATTTTTTTGTCTCAGTAGGTAGGGCATTTCCAACGAGATCACTGAAAGAAAGAATAGTAGGAAACCTTAATCAGTTTAATTATGCTATTTTTGTGCTAATGAACTAGCTGGAATGACAGGAGGAACTCGGCAGGAAAAGAACAATAGCATGTTTACGCAATACTGGTGAGTAATTTAAGACTAAATTTGGGAAGGATTTGGAAGCGAGGAGGTTGAGAATTCAGTATTGAAAGTTATACTAAATGGGAAAAGGTTAAATACCCTCCAATATTATACTCCAAAGTATAGTTATTTTATTGCTTGGAGCTATTGGAGAGCTTCCAGACTACAGTCAATAGCAGCTTGGACCATTAGTGGCTTATGAAAAAGCAGACAGCTGAGTGGTTTTGCTAACACATAACCGTAAGTGAGGAAATTTTTACAAAGGAGAGAGAGATTTTTGTTAAGCTGAGTAAGGGATTAGCTGCAGTTCAAAAATTTGAAATCTGATTTTTGGTAAGGCATACTGGCAAGGAAAGAAGAGCATTTAATCTGTACTCTTGAGAGGACTGAAAGAAGACATAAGAACAGTTATGGTAACAGAAAATGTAAGAATCATCAGTGTTAAAACTGATTTAAATTAAAAAAATATATGGTTTTTGAGTTTACTCTCTGCAGAATTTTGAGAAAATAAATATGCAAAGTGAATGTGCTGAAACACACTAGTATAAAAAGTTGCAGATGGTTTTGTGATTAAGGAGAAAGGTAGTGAAACTGAAATGCTGAAAATGAGATGAATAATTAAATACCAGCAAGAAGAGATTTTAAGTAACTATTAACTTCCTGATGAAAGAAAGGAAATTCAAAGATGAGAGCTAGATAACTATACTCTTCTGCAGTAAATGTTCAAATGTTTCATATACCTGATGTGAATGTAAATGTTAGCATTTAAAAATATTCTATCAATAGAGAGTAGCCAAGGTTTGATATTACATGGACTTGAATAGAATGATAGGACAGCAAATTGCCTTCATCGTTTTAGGTTATTGCTGTTTCCTTTGACAGAAGTGAATTTGCTGGGAACCAGAGGCTGCTAAGGCATGTGATAAATCAAGAAGGAAGTGGTAGTGAAGAGGGAAGTAACTTTTAAGTTCCTTTGGGCTTGAGAACAATTTTGTATATATGGAGAATTATATGCATGTGAGAAGTAGATCTTGCAAGTATTTTTCAAACAGGCCTTCCCCAATTGTCAACTTGACAAAACGATGTGGGGCATTTACCATTGCAGTTGAAAAACTACTTTGCACAGGGACACCTCTTTTCCCAAGACTATATTTCACTTTGTAGCTATCTTTTTGTAAGATTGCTGGTTTGTTTTAAATAAAAACAGGCTAAAATTTGCAGACTTGTGTTTTCAAGAACACCTTAGATTAGTATCAGCTACTATTTTATTTTTTTATGTGAGATATTAAAAATTATATTGTAAAAGCGGCATATATAGTGTGGAATCCACTAGGGGCTTTGATATTACCAATTTGCTGGAATACTGATTATGTCTTTTAAAATCTAATATAAGCAAGCTCTGGAAGTTGTGTTTTCAACTGTACTGTGAAATGGCTATGTATACAGGCATTCATATGCATACAGAAAGGTAATGACTCAGAGCTAGAAAACAGATCTAAAACTTTAGTAAAATATGAAATGTGAGGTTAAGAAATTTCAGATTTTATCTAGAAAGTGGTCCTGTGATGATTATTAAGAAAAATGGTACTACTAAAAACATACAGTTCAGCAGATTAATTAAGATGCTTTCAAAATAGTCTTAATTGGTAGTTTCTCAAAGCCAGAAAACTTCTAGAGGGAAAAATATAATAATTCCTGTAGATCTGCTTTAATTCATGTACTCTAAAGACAGTAATTAGGGACAGATTAGGATTTGTTTGTTTGGATCAAATTTAATTAACTTATTTATCTTTAGATCATTGCTAGTGGGTGGGGATGTGTGTTCTGAGAAGAATATAGGGATGCTGTCCAGATATGCAGTGGTGGAGTCAGGTAAGTCCAAGTGCAGATGGAATTGAACTTGGTGAGGGATGTGAAAATCAGCAAGAAGAGATTCTTTAGATACACAGGGCAGAAGAGTCAGGCAAAGGACAGTGTACCCCCTCTGATGAATGAAAGGGAGAGCCGGCCTCCAGGGACATGGAGAAGGCTGAGGTACTTAAGGAGTTCTTTGCCCCAGTCTTCATGGCCTTCTGACACCTGTCATGTTTCTGAATGTGAGAGTGAGGGAAGCAAAATCCCTCCCACTGTAAGAGTGGAGTAAGTCCAAGACCACCTTATGAGGCTGAATGTGTTCAAGTCTATGGGGCCAGGTGACATGCATTCCTGGATTCTGAAGGAACTGGCTGGTGTGGTTGCCAAGCCACTCTCCATCATATTTGAAAAATATGGCAAAGTCTCCTGTGGCTAGAAAAAGGGAAACCACTCCCATATTAAAGAACAGGAGAAAGTAAGACCTGGGGAACTACAGGCTGGTGAGCCTCATGTCTGTGCCTTGGAAGATCATGGAGTGGATCCTCCTGGAAGAGTTATTAAGGCACATACGAGATATGGAGGTGATCTGGGACAACCAGCATGGCTTTGCTAAGGGCAGATCATGCCTGACCAATCTGGTGGCCTTCTATGATGGAGTGATGGCATCCATGGAAAAAGGAAGGGCAGCAGATGTCATCTGCATGGACTTGTGCAAGACCTTGGACATGGTCTTGCACCACATCCTTATCTCTAAATTGGAGAGAGATTAATTTGAAGGCTGGACTATGAGGTGGATAAATGAATTGGCTGTTTTTTCATAGCCAGAGGGTTGTCAGTGGCTCTGTATACAGATAGAGGATGGTCATGAGTGGTGTCCTCTGGGAGATCGGGTTCAGGACTGTTGCTCTTCAGCATCATTATCAATAACATAGACAGTGGAATTGAGTGTACCCCCAGCAGGTTTGCTGGTTTGCAAGTTGAGTGGTGCAGTTGACACTATAGGAAGGATGGACACAATTCACTGGGACTTTGATGGTGGAAAAATGAGCTCATGAGAATCTAATGAGGTTTAACAAGGCAATCCCAAATATGAGTACAGACTGGGAGAAGAACTCACTGAGTTCTTACAGAGTCTTGCAGAGAAGGACTTAGGAGTCCCAATGGGAAAAAAAGGTGGACGTGAGCCAGCAGTGTGCTCTTGCAGACCAGAAGGCCAATGGTACACAGAGCTACATCAAAAGAGGGAGATGAAACCAGCAGGGAGAGGGAGGGGGTTGCCCCCATCTACTCTGCCTTTGTAAGGCCCCATTTGGAATCCAAACCTTGGGACCCTGGTACAGGAAGGATGCAGAGCTGTTGGAGCAGGTCCAGAGGAGGGCCACAAAGATGATCAAAGGGCTGGAGGACCTCTCCTGTGAAGAAAGATTGAGGAAGTAGGGCTTGTTTAGCTTGGAGAAGAGAAGGCTCCGGGGAGACCTTATTGTGGCCTTCCAGTCCTTGAAGGGAACTTACAGGCCAGAAGGATTCTAACTCTTTTTATGGTCTGATAGTGACAGGACAAGGGAGAGTGACTTTAAATCAAAAGGGGTGAGATTTAGGCTAGATATTAGGAATAAATATTTTACTCAGAGGGTGTTGAGGCACTGGAACAGGTTGCCCGGAGTGGTTGTGGATGCATTCAAGGCTAGTTTGGATGGGGGCCCTGGGCAGCCTAATATAGTGGTAGACAACTCTGCCTGTGGCAGAGGGGTTGGAACTAGATGTCCTTTGAGGTTCTTTCCATTGTAAACCAGTCTGGGATTCTGTGATTAAAGTACAGTAAAGCAGCCTAAACCTAATTAAATTTCTTGCTTTTTCAGGCTACATTTTGAAAACAGTTGTTTGAGGAATTCGAAAAGAAATACAAAAATTAAATTGAAAGGTTATAGAGTTTGAAAATATTGAGAACAATTCCCTTAAACATTTTTATTTTACCTGAAGTAAGTTATGAGACCATTAAAAATTATCCTGAGAGCTGAGATACAACTTGGGAAGGGTAGTACTCCCTAAAAACTGGAAAACTATCTATTCTCTTGGTTTCATGAGAGCCTGAGTCGTTCTCTTTTTACCAGAGAGAGAAAATGGACTAAAGCAAGAGTTGCACCTTGGAAATGACCATGAGATAGATTTCGTTTTAACAAGTCATGTTGATGCAGAACTTGAATATGTAATTTTTTTGTTGTTTCTACATAGAGCTATTGATGCGGGAGTTTGTCTGAAACAGTTTTTTGAGCAATAGTCATACTGACTGAAACAGTGAACAGTGAAGTACAAAGCACTTCCATTTTTATTACCAGTGTTTGATCCATGACTAATTGCTGTTATCCTGTGAGACTGTTTCCGTAAATATATCTGTATGGTTTTAATGAGCATTTTGAAAGTCTAATGCTAATCCTACATCTGAATGAACTAACTCATCAATAGCTAGGAAATTAGTTTAATGATTTTTTTTTTTCTTTTAACCTCAGAAGTTTGGGATACTACGCAGTGAAAATGAGAAGAGAGGTCTTCTGTTTGGGTAAGTTCATATCAGCTTCTAATCTGGCGTGTATGTAATGATCAGTTTGTATAGAATTCACAGTTGCATTTCAGTGATTGAAAGATTTTATAAACAGGACATAGAGGATATTATAAGATGAATTTCATGAAGGTGGGACTTCTAGCATTTTTTATAAGTAGTTGAAACTTTGAGGAAAAGGGAACTGGTTCAGGCTGGGGACTCTGAAAGCATCTACTGTTCTTTGACATGGTTCTCTGAGATGTTCTCTGTTTCAGTGATTATCACATAGACATTTGAAGTGCTTAATTTTTCTTCTCTTTGCTTCCTCAATATTTTAATGTTTTGCTGATGTCATCAACAAGCATACTTTTACTATCTTGACATCAAAATTAAGCAAAAACTTGGAAATCACATTAAGCAAGCTGTTTGGAAAAGGTGTCTTCATAGCAGGAAGTTTGTCTTGCTCATGTCATGGTCAGTTCCTAGTACAGCCAATACAAGGCAAGGCTGACTTAAGAAAGATGAAAAAATTTTGCTCCAAAAGATGTGCTGAAATCCAGGGCTAGAACTGTTGTCAGCATTGGCTGTATGTTAGATTTATGTTATTATATACCCAATAATTGCAAAGAAGTGCACGAGCAATCTCTGTGAATGCAGCATTACAGCAAGTTGACTCACTCAAAACGTAACATTTTTCTAACTAAAGAAATTTTTAGAAACTGCTCAATTCCACATGCCATGGCATAGTATGAAGTCTTGTAATCTTTGAGGTCTTTCAGTATATGAATTTTTGCCATATGTTTTGTTAACAAGCGTCATACATGTATTTTACTGAAACCTGTTTTTCTCATTGTATTTCATATGAAATAGTTCATTTTTAATTCCCAAAGCTCATCCGGTGGAATAGTACAAGCTACGTTGCATGTACTTACAGCTGTCCCAAATCATTTTCTACTACTGTTGCTCCAATTATATTAGGCCTCTAAGATTTTTCTTAATTAGGGACTCAGAATTAGGAGAACAGATTGTAGCAGCCCTCTGCTGCATAATAGTAGTTAATTTCCAACTATCCTAACAATGGATTTAAAAGACTCTATAATCTTATTTGTTTTTTATTACTTCAAGTGAAATGCACTACCTCCCTGGTCCCCCCACATGGTTACAGTTAAAAAATATTGGAGGGAAATTTCCAATGACCTATTGCATTGTTTTAAACATTATTTTTCCCAGCAATGGTTGTTTCTCTTGGCAGTCGTTCACAGTGCTGCAGTTCCTCCAAAGGAAAACCAGGCTTTATCCTCTTTGAAATGGTCCAAAAAACCTGAATGAGATTCAACAGCAAGTGATAATCCTTGCCGATAACTTTCAGAACTCACTTCAAGTAAATAACTTGTGCTGCCTGATTATTGGCAGCTTTTGCAGGACCCTCATGAAGAAAATCTCTTGAATACTTGTATGGCCAAATCACTCTGGTTATATATTTCTCTGTAGAGAAATAAATACAAAAATGGCATTATGTCTTAATTGCCTTTTTTTTTCTGAATGAGAACTATATCCATTACCATTAATATCAATAACTCAAATGCTTTGCTACATAGCTGTCCTGGGTGGGCATTCATAAAAAATTGACTGAAGTGTGAACTCATAAAATGAATAATAACATGATAAGGAATAGTGTTATTTTATTATTGTTTAAAGTTAGGTCTTTCATTTTCTGGTTTAGTTCGTGTGTGATGAGTATTTACCATCCCTACCTGAGTAGAGACGTGTTTCCACTGAGCAAAGTCAAAAAGAGAGTTTTCATTGGAAACAGCATGGACTCCATACGCACCTTCAAGCTGATGACACTGGCATTCACCAGTGAAGTGGGAAAAATTATTTATAAATGAACATACAATCCAGTAAAGATTATTTCAAAGATAATTTCAACTGTAAATTGCTTGTCTTATGAAGAATGGAACCGGTGAATTCATTGTTGTAGTGAACTGAGTTCTGCTTTCTTGCTGTATAATTTCTTAATGGTGGAAAAATAAACATAGACCTAGCACTCACTGTGACACTAAGAAACAAATCATTTATACTTTATGTAACTTTACTAGAAAGTAACATGTGGGAGGTAGAAAGTCAGTAGTATAGATGTAAATTGTTAAGTAAAAACTTACTTCAAAAAAATCATAATGTTTGAAGATACAGATGTATATTTTTTCTTTTGTATATTGTTATTCAGTGCATGTGTGACTTAAACATTATTATCTGTATGTCTCACATAATACAGAACGTTTTTACAATATTAGTGCAGGGCGTATAGTAAGGAGTTACAAACTCTAGGAATGAAAATCCTTGCAAAAGAATATAACACAATAGGATCAAACTGCAGATATAAATACCTGAATGTAGGATATTTGCAGTATATCTGTCTGTTGTATGTGAGCATGTGAGCTCTCACAGTTATTCAAATTCAGTAAAACTGATCTAAATCCTACTGCTAAATGGAATGTATGTATGTTCAACAAAAAGAGAACACCAAGAAAAAAAACACACAGTTTTTGCATGACAACTGTTTTATCTTGTAGACTATCATAAACATTAGGTTTCAGTATTGTGAATATCACAGCATATAAGTGAAATGAGGAAGATTTTTTTTTTTATCTGAAGAGTAGCATGCATTATACCTTTATAAGTGAGTGCTCATCTCATTTCCAGTCAAAAACTTCATGTTTCCTTGTATTAAGTAGGTTTTGATTTCACGTAATAATGCTTACTGACTGCATTATACATTTTAGTTGGGAAACTTTCAAGAAACTTCTTGATTTTTTTCAAGGATAAAATGCTGAATTTTTTTTACTGATATATGTGCTCTGGTATTTATCACTCTTCATATATATTGTTCACTCTGCATGGGTTCCGACTTTTTTCATTTTGTTTTCTCACTGTTGAAGGAATAATAATTGCAAAAAAAAAAAGAAGACAACCTAAAGAAGGTAGTCATATCTTAAATAAGGGTACATAATATCCTGTGCAAATAAGGAAATTATTTAAAGCGTTGCATGATAAACTTAGCCTTTTATGTGCAGTCTTCAGCATCCGCTGTTGACTGTTACTCTATGTTAGTGGACCAGTGGTAAATGCTGCTGATGTGACAAACAGTTTTGCTACCCAGGCAATTTTACCAGAGTATGATATACACTTTTGCTTCTGGCCTGAGACCTGCAGGTCTTGCTGTCCAGGTGGCCAACTCTGTCAGCGCAATAAACTGAAGTTCATTATTCTCTGTCCATAAGGAAATGTGGAGGAGGGAAGATGGTCTTCCTTCCAGAGGATATTTGCCTTTGCCATAGTGATAGACAAAACTGATGAATAAATCAACAAGAAAGGCAAAAGAAAAGGAAAAACCCAAACCACAAAAAGAAGGGTCAGAAAACTTAGGGCAAAGGAAAAAACAGTGAGAATGTTATATATGTCAGGACACACTAGTAGCCATTTCATAAACAAATTTCTTCCTATTTTGGTATATTTTACTTGGATATCCTGTTTCTTTCTTTATCCACTGTGTGACATTAGGATTTCAGAAAGGACGAAATCCATAGTAAGGTTTCACTTATAAAACAGTTGGAGAAGGCAGTGATTTTTATGCTAAATTTGGGAATTGTTTAAAAAGTGATAGTAGGAAAATGGTAAGTGAAGTTTTTCTTCAAAAAATGGAAAGAAACACATCATTAATCGAAAAAAGTGGTTTTGTCTGTATGTGTTAGGGATTTACTGTTTCCAGTGTTTTCTTTGAAACTTTCTTGTATTTTGCAATCAGTATTAACACATATCTTCAAGTTGTGTCGCAAAGCAAACTTCTGCTATTCAGCTTTATTCTTTTATATACATTTATTATTTGTGATATATTTTACAAACTTTTGTTCTATGGCAGACATAGCCTTCTGAACTGCAGCTGTGCTTCATACTTGAGCATGGGCTGAGTGGTCTGTCACACGAGGAGGTCCCCTAAAAGGAATCTGTTATACAGATCCTTGGCAGCAAAGTTGCTCTTCAGTTCTTCAGTTTTTCTTATTTCTAATGGTAGTAAGTATGATGCTTTCAGTTTTAAGAAATGAATAAGTAAGTCGTTACACAACTAAAGGGACAATGCAAAGTTTGGTAGCATCTCTAAAAGATTTTTTATTTAAGTCCATTTGGGTTTTAGATTAGGACAAAATGAAGTTCCAAGTAAGAAGGAGACATGCTTAATTTTATGAAATCATACCTTTAGATATGGATGACAACAGGCAGCTTTATAGCAGCATATAGTGCAAAGTCAACAGATGGTGAAGCTGCTACATAGAAGAAACAGCTCAGCTATGGTAACAGGACTGTGAGGCAGCCTGGAAGTACTGCGTTAGCAGCAACTGACAGACAGTAGCAGTTGTTTTACAAAGCAAACTTGTTCTGGCATTCTCTGTGCAAAGCTGAGATGCTCAGAAGTGGTAATTTGATGAAGTTCGGTAGCATCTTAAATTCACCAATGATAGAACTATTTTATAGTTCCATGGAGAATATTTTTTTATTGTAGGAGTTTGTAGGAGAGTTGTATAAGGCAGCAGCATTGGTTTTAGAGCAGCAGCACAGAACAGGTGATTCTTGATTTCTAATTAATTAGTGTTAATTAATATTATACATTTTTATGTTTATAACATCTTTAGGATAAGATTTTCTTAAGTTTCAGGCTTTAGGAACGCATGTCAAAACAAAAAGATAAAACAAAAAAAATCCTGAAATATATGAGATACTGAACACTGAAGACTATTTAATAATATTTCAAGAAGAACCTTTTCCTGATTATTAATTTCTTGTTACCTGTTTTTTCTCCATTTTTTTCTTCTATCAATTTACATGATTTATGGTGTTTTCTGAAGCAGTGGTAAGTGATTTCTTTGCAGAAAGCTGGAATTTGATGGGAAAGATCTTAAGTTTTAGAGTAAGAAATTCTCCTGATATTTGTTAGAATTTATTTTACTGGACTTTCAAATAACCTCCTACTGTCTGGATCCTGGAAATTAGTGGCAGTGTCTGGCATGTGTGCTTAGATTGCGTAGAAGATTTCTCAGATAAAAGCCTCTGTAATTTATTTCTCTATAAAGTACTGTTCTTCGTGGACAAGGTTGGTAGATTGCATTCTACTTTAATAGTGACACTTTAAAGCTGCCTTGGGCTCCTGGGCAATTATTCCTTATTCGTTTGGGAAACACAAAGCTGTTCTCACTTCTGGTGCACACTTCTGTTTGTTGTAAACTGTGATGTGACAATGCAGGCTATGCTCATTTACATTCCAGGCTCTTGAAATGCCATATACTTGACAGAGCTCTTTAAATAATCTAGACAGCTCTTTTTTGAGAGCCAGCAAGCAGTTAAAGCAGAGATAAAACTGGAGGTTCTGTATGACATTTCAGGTCAGGCTTCCATAGTGTTTCACCTTCACTGACCTTAAAAAATAGATATGAAACTGATTTAGATTGATTATAATGAGATTACCAAGAAATTACGGAGGACTTGTTGCTTGATTTGATGTCCTATTTCTTCTAATTAGATCCTACTAGGATTTCCAGTTATTCACAATGGTTTGTTTTATAGTTATGTGCCAGAAAAGTGCTATTCTCAGTCATGTCCAGTAGGTAATCGTGTCAGTCAAAGCACTGAACTTGGTTGTCTGAAGTTTGGTCCCTAAAAAAGCTTGAAAGTATAAAGTGAATCTTTTATGTCTAATTGTGTGTTACAAATCCTGGTGAAAAGAGGGGAACACCACAGCAGGAAAGATGTTCATTAAAATGTTAATTTTCATAAGGAAGAGCAAGAAAATCAAATATGAAGGTAAGTTTACAGGTGATTGAAAAAAAACAACCTTAAAAAGAGCATTATACAAAATATTCTTTCTGTTATAATCTGATGCTCTGGTCTAAATTAATGGTCTTTTTCAATTGTATTTGACTGCTTTTGATTAGATTGCTGAGAAAACAATGCTGCCACTTACTTGGAAATATTAATGTGATGATCTAGTAGCGACTGGTAAATAGTTCAGATTAAATGAGTAAGTTATCTTATTCATGGTATTTATATGTTTTTAAATACAATATTTTTCTACCTTGTAATAAATTCCTGTTCGTTCTTGTAGTCATCTTCATTACTGAAGATTCTGAAACGTTCTTTACATTAAATGCAAAAGCCTTTTAGTCATTTTGCTCATTACATCTTATGAATTCCAATTTACAGGATAAAAGGAAACATTTTTTTCTTAATTTTTCTGTGATCCTTATTTATTAATAGAGTATACTTGCTATGTGCAAGCAGGCTGTGATTGCTGAACTTGTAAGCTACAGCAGGATCCATGTACATCTCTTCACGACACAAAATTCAGTACAGTCTTGGTACAAGACACCTGAGCAATAAGCTAAAAACAAAGTCAGCATCTGGATCTTGGCATAAGATTATTCAGTGTAATAAAATGTAGTAATAAGGATAACAAAATTGTTATATCAAATACTTCACATCAGTAATATGGAATCATAGAATCTTAGAATCCCTGGAGATGGAAGGGACCTTTTAAAGGACATCTGGTCCAATTCCCCTGCAATGAACGAGGAATTCCACAGCTAAATCAGGTTGCCCAGGGCTCTTCTTTTGTCCATTGGTGCAGTGACACAATCATAAAAGGCCCCCAGTTTGATCGAACAGGGATTTGCCCTTGGTGAAGCCATGCTGGTTCTCCCATATCACCTCTCTATCTTCCATGTGGCATAGTGTAACTTCCAGGAGGATCTGCTCCATGATCTTTCCTGGCACAGAGGTGAGACTGATTGGATGGTAGTTCCCTGCATCATTTTTTTTTTACCTTTCTTAAACATGGGTTTGGCGTTATCTTTTTTCCAGACACCAGGGACTTCAGCTGATTGCCATGACTTTTCAGATATCATTGAGAGTGGCTTGGCAGCTACATCAGCTAATTCTCTCAGGACTTTGGGATGCATCTCCTTGGGACCCATAGACTTGTGGATGCTGAGATTCTTCAGGTAATCATGAATCTGATCTTTGCTTAAAGTGGGAGGGATGTTGCTTTCACAGTCCCCTCCTGCTAAACCAAACATCTGTGGGCTGTGTGGCAAGTGGTTATCAGAGAAGACAGAGTCAAAAAAGTTGTCTGTTGTTACTAACAATTGCCAGTGTCTTTATTTTCTGTGTAAGATAGCTGGATTTTATTCATTTACTGTAATTTTCTCAAAATCTTAACGATTTCATCTTTGAACGTGCCCCTGGAAACTTGCCCCCTTGTGCCCTGAAGCCACCTTGCTTCTTGTCTTTTAGTAGTCAGGATATCAGTCCAGAAAAATCATACAGATTGAGCATTTGTCTGGAACTGAGGCTACTGAGAGAGAGGTACTAATGTCTGTTGCTCATGCCTGAGTTGGTTGTAGTCAGAAACAAAGACAGTGTAGACAAAAGTTATCCAACTATAAGTCATCTATTCCTTATGAATTGGTATTCATATATTCTGGGAAATTTCAGTAGAAGTCTTTGGTTAAGAAGTATGGGAATGCGGAAAGTCAGGCATTTCTCAAGTAAATTCAGCACGAAGCTTTATGCTGCCTGACAACAATTTCAAATATGCATTGCATTTCTCAAGTTGCCTCTCTTATCGTTAGAGAGCAGTGTGGTCTGTGATAGAGGCTGACACAGCTATGAAAGTCATTCTTGCTCAGTTGTCTATCTGAGACAAGGATTTGGGCTTTGATACTTTGCCAAGTAATTGTCTTGAAAGGGAAAGTAAATCCAGAAACTTCCATCCTTCTTACTGTTGCTTGTCTATAAAAACTCAGTTGCCAGTGGTTTTATCACTTCACTAATCCTACATTAGCATATTTTTTCCATGAAAGTGTTAATGAAGCAAGTAGCTATACTTACCTCTGGATAGAAAATAGAATAGTGTGAGTAACAGAACAGCATATTGTTCTTTTAGGATAGAGCACATTCAGGAGCAAATAGGAAAAGTGCGATGTCCTTTGCAGACTTGCAACTGGCTTTAAGTGTCACTTTTTTACTATATACACACAAGCATATATTTAGCTATTTAGAAATACCTTCTCTCAGATTTGACTTTCTGGCTTGATGGAAGTAGGAATCTGTTCATTTTTTCTTATTTCTATTTGGAGGGTTGCTTCTATAGAAATTCCCATCTACTAATAGAGAGGGAAAAGTGGCTTTTTCTAGATAAAAAAAACTGTATGTGACAGTTAAAAATAAATAGATTTTGCATTCTCCATCATCTTTCTCACATGGAATGTTTGAAAATGATGATACTCAAATTGTGCGCTGCTAAATCATTTGACTGTGACATCCACATAATATATCTACCTGTTAATGAGGCAGTCAACTGTGTAACTGCAAAGATAACGTTTATGTAACACAGTGCAGCAAAAATAACAGCTATACAGCTGAACATAGCTCTTCAGAATGAGAACCATCATAAGAGAATAAAGAATAATCTGTGATAGACAAGTTTCAAGATAACCAGTGGCAGTGCAGCTATCAGTAGGCTGTCTAGGAGAATCAGTTCTGAATTTGTTTCTCACTTACTATTTGGCTTCTGATCCAGCTAGAATGATCTCCTACAGAACTTGTTTTCATTCGTCTTTTCTGTTCTGGTTCCATAGGGTCATACATGTATCCTCATGGCTGAGGAGCAAGGTGGTGGGAAATAAGAAGTAACTGGTTTCCATTTTCACATCGTGCAGTACATACAAGTGCTTTGGAAAGGAGTTGCTGGGAAGCAATAACAAAGGTTGGTCAGAAGTTCTCCTCACCTTCTTCTTGACTAGCTTCATCTGATGATGTGAAATGTTGGCTTTAATGAAGTACACAAATTTACTGGTTGGGGTTTCACATGGAACACTTGGAGTATTAAGTAAATCAATCATGTTCATTGTTAAGTGTTTTCAGTTTACTTTATCTTGCCATGTGCTGGGTCTTACTCAGTGTCTGCACTTTGACCCTAATTCCATTTCTTTACTGTGACCATGTTGATAAATTTTATCTGCAAAGTTGTGATTCCAGGAAGAGCAACTGATGTGAACACTTACCAGTGTATTTGGCTCTCAACAAAAGTAGGTTTGAGCTCTTTCATCAAAATTCACAAAAAGATTTTCAGTACTCCAAGGTTCATAATTGAATTTGGCTCTTGAGATATACTAGAGCATATTTCAGGATAAAAATTTTTTAACGTATGTATTTATGGTGACAACAGAAGTTCAGTTACTGTAATTGATTTTAAAGGATGTACAGTAGTTTCACTTCTAGACCCAGCACCACTGAAATGATATCTTCTTTTTTCAGAAATGAAACTTGGAATTTCCACAGTTCATTTTTTTGTTTTTTTTTTTCTCCAGCTAGAACTAAGACAAAAGATAGGGACTTTTTATTTGCTGCTATTTTTCTGATAATGAACTTCTGACTTCTTCTCTGAAATGAGAGACAGTGCCTCCGAGTAGAAGAAAGTAATAAATTAGCTGTTTTCTAGCCTATGCAAGTGATCACACTTCTATGTCATGTTATCTGGCATTTTATTTGTATTCCGGGTGTCTTCTAGTGCTATGCAGTTGAACTAACCAAACAGGAAATGTCATTCTGGTGAACTGGTGCCTGAGAAAGATCAAGGAGGTATATATAAAGTATTTTAGAAATTCCAGAAGAGAAAGAAACAGACAGTAAATCTTCCTTGTTTTTTTTTTTACCTTTTTTTTCAGTAGATGACAAGTTAGATGTGGAGCACTATTGTTTGAAGTTGTGCAGGTTACACGATAATATGTCGGTGGGTTTTTATTTTCATTTGTTTGTAGCTAGGAGTAAAGTTACCATTCCTGAAACAGACACAATTCTTTAAATAGACCTGCAAGTAGATCTCATCCTTCCCATCCAGGTATGCAAATTAGAGGGAGTCAGTGATACTCTTCTCCCTGACTTGGGGCTATGCAGAAATTGTGCTATTGTCAGGTGGTAAGAAGGAAGTTGAAGGGAGTTAGAGAAAGAAAAGGATCAGGAAAGTGCTGGGATCCAGAAAGCCAGTAGACAGCAAGGAAGGAAGAACAGTGTATGACACGTGTAGCAGACTATTGAGTTTGTTGTGAACTGAAAAGCTGAGGCTAGCAGATCATATGCTGTATAGGGCATCAGTATTCATACATGTCCTCCATGTTCATGATTCTTCACTAAAGATACTTGATAATAAATGTGCTTGCATATGTTTCTGTGTTAGGGCCTTACATAGAAGTAATTACTTGTGTAGTAGGTATTTTTAGCAGAAATCCCAAAATGTTACTCTAGATGCTGAAGTTCCAGAGGCATTTTATTACTGGCATAGGAGATAGGTCTGATTAGGCCATTTTTCTTCTATCTTTTTTGTTGCTGTTGGGTTTTTTTTTAATCCCCTCTGCCAAGAGAGGAAGACTAACTGTCTTTTTCCATAGGTCCTTGAACTTAAATCACAAAAAATCACAGAAAGAGTGGCAAAGGTTTTAAGAGACCAAATTCTTTGTGACTTTTAGCCTTTCAGCTTTCAGAATAGCCTCCAGACCAGGAGACGTAAGAAATGCAGGAAGAGAGTTTGAAATGTTGAATAACTAACATGTTGCATAATGCACATTTTGTTCATATAGCTCATTTAAGGTATCATGAACTTGAGATTTCTGTTGTCTAGCGGAAATGATGTGAATCTTACTCTAAATATTTAATAGAACTGTAGAAGTGTTGAATTGAAGCAAATACTTATCACAGTTCTGGAATAATTTTCTTTTACATTCCAGAGAAGTCTAAGCTTAGTTTCAGTTCTCACAAGGATGTTTGTATTCTCTAATACCAGGCCAAAAATGTCGTGTGCAATATTTCCAAACTGCCTTCTGAGACATAATTGTTTTATCTTTGTTTGTCCACCAAAGCCTGATAAAAGTCTCTTTTGATTACTAGATATATTGGGAAACGTATTTACGACGCAGTGCTTAATTCTTTTAATTTCTTCTGACTTTAATATATATGTATTTTAAATACTGGTCACATTCCAGCATTCATTATGCTCTGCAAGTGTCAGAAGTTCTTACAGTTGACCCTATAATACTTGTAAATGTAGATGTACCTCTATTTTTTATCACCAGCATTGTCTTCTGTGATGTTTGAATAAAAAACTAGTTTGTCTGAACTCTTGTAAATCCCTAAAATTTGTCAGCTACTTTCTGTTATCAGGTGGTACAGCCAGTTCTGAAAACAAGCAAACTTGATACCCATTTTCCTATTTACAGTTTGGTGCAGAGGATGGTACAGGCAACAGTAAAGTATATGTTCTTTTCAGAATACTAAGGAGGCTAACCTTTGAGACTGGGAAAAGAACAAATGTTATGAAATTTCTGAATATCTTGGGAGATCTATACGTCCTTTAATATGTATTGACTAATCTTGCTCTTTCCTATACTGTCTGAGTTAAATGTAGCCGTTCAGTACAGTAGTCTTTCTGGTAAGGATGCAACTCCTGTAAAGTTAATGGCAGCTGTCCAGTTTAGTTTAGTGGAAGCTAGAGCGGAGTTATTTCCTGTTCCATGTTATCTGATGGAGGGCTTGATTATAATTTTTCCAACATGCGGATATTGCCTTCTATATTTGTATTTTCTTACATCGAGAAACCAGCTTCCCAGAAATAGGGAAATTTTTCCTTTTCTCCCTCAGCTTATACTGTGGTTATTAAGCCATTAAAATGGAGGAGTTTCAACTCTTATTTCTCTCTACCTGTGCTTAAAAAGTATTTATTTGCAACTCAACTGGGAGAATATGCTTTGTTTTAACAAAAACTGATGTGTGGGATAAAATTGCATTCTGTGGTTGCTGTTATCTACTCCAGACAGATTTTGTTTTTTTTCCGGATTTTATGAACAGTACTATCTGAACAGTATTTTTCATGAATTTAATGCCAGTTTTGAGTATTTTTTTCTTCCTCTTCTTCCTCTAATTATTTTACTTAATGTAAGATCTTTTAGAGACACAAACATAATTATCGTAATGTGCTTTGTTGTTTCTGTAGCAGCTTGTACTGTCCAACTATCCTTTGATGAGGATGAAAATGTAAGGGCAGTTGCAGTACTTCCGTAGTGCTTTCTGGTACTACACTCACCTGAATCTCATATTTTAGAACTAGTATTAGGTTGTTGACTGCATGGTTCAGCAAGTAGATTTCATGAGCATTGATAGCATTATTACTTCAGCCTTTATTTTTCCACTGTATTACTCATTTACTAAACAGTTGAAAAAAGCTATGCTCTTTAAAATCTGCGTCGTGATGACAGTACTGCATAGACATCAAGTACACACTCAAACTATTATATACCAAATGATTTTCCAAGCACGTTTTAAAAACAAGTATTTTTTGCAGTGAATTTCTTTCTGCTTTTGTTTATGTCTGCAGACTTCTGTTAACTAACTTCATTTTTAGGGATTAAAAATGCTTAACAATATAAGTAACATCACCTCTGAGAGTGGTAGTGGTCTTCGAAGAAAATTCTGTGTTAGGTAAAATTATTCTTAAAATAATATTGTGGGAAGTTTTCTCAAAAGATACAGTCCTACAGAAACGTTGGAACTGAAAGCAAATCTGAACAACGTTGGAACTGAAAGCAAATCTGAATAACATTTCCATCTGAGGTTATAGTCCCATTCAGTTACTTATAATTACCCATAGCCATTCATTTTATCAAACGTTTGAAAGATCAGATCTTGTATTTCTATTTTCAGTTGCACTAAGATTTTGTTATCCTGAGTTTTAAATTTTGTATTTAAAAGAAAGTAAAAAAAAAAAAAAATCAGTAGAGGGCGCTGAGCCCACCATACATGGATCTCTTCCTCCCTACTCTGGATTTCCCCATCCAGGGATTTCCCACTCCACTTAAAGATAAGCCTTTATAAAGAGCATGTTGCAGCAACTAACAGTTGCAGAGAAGCAGCCTCTCAGTGTACTTCTTCTCAGGAAAGAAATCAAATCTTCTGAACATACTTTATTTTCCAAGTAACAGCAATTATTAATGTTAAAACAGATGGGAAGAACAAGCCAAACTGTGCTAATTATTTTGTGTGTATTAACAACTGGTAAGTTGGGGAGATTTATTTGCTTCATTTACTTTCAGTTTTGTTAAACATAAAGTGAACTACAATTTATTATTTTGTTGTTATGTCTCTTTGTTGCATTTGCTTTTACATTTCAGTGTGTGCAGTGTTAATTAAGTAGCTCTTTCAGAATGTCAGAAAGTTTATTTTTGGCATTTATTTGTAGCTTTTCTCTGCACAGTCACTTTCTCATAGAGTTTGACTAAAAGACTGTCCAGGAGACAACTGCATTTCATCACTGTATGTTTGGTTTTTACTGTCATCTCTGACAGTATCAGTCAAGTTTGTTACTGCATGTTCTATTGAAAGTTATTCTGCAGTTGTCATTGCTATCTTACCACGCTGCCCTCCAGTGTTAGAGTTTTACAACGAGATCTGCCTGATTAGAAAAATTAGGTTGTACCTCTACATCTATTTTCACTGACCACATCGATTTATGCATTTTATGCATCTGAAGTGTCTGTTAGGTTGGTCTGTCTGTTAACTTAGAAAAAAATCACAATTTTGGGGGGATATTTTGAAGATATAAACCATTGTATGATCTGTATTAGTTTAACTTCCACACAACTGTAAACTTGCAAGGTTATAACCTGGTGTCACAGTAGAGAAAACGGGAAATAAATTTTAACAGTACTGCTGAGTTTGTGTATGTTTCTTCCTCTTGTAGCTAAAGGCTTTGAAATGGAAATTATACCAGCTCACAGAGTTGTTGCACAGATTGGAGGAACAGTGATACTCACATGCAATACTACTGGCTGTGCATTTCCAAAGTTTTCATGGAGAACCCAAATGGATTACCCCCTTGGAGGAATAGTGTCCAATAACAAGATGTACTCTACCTTGACCATGAATCCAGTTAGCACTGAAAATTGTAACGATTATTTATGTACTGTCCTCTGCAATAAAGAGAAAAAGGAGAAGAGTGTCAAAGTTGAACTTTACTGTAAGTAAAAATACTCTTTAAGTAGTATTCATTTGCTAAAAAATTATGTTTTAAAAAATAAATGAATTTTTCTTAGATATTGTTGTCAGTTAACTGATAGTGCTAGGATAAGGAATCTGATAGAATCTGTTCAGCTTTCTACCGGAAAATAGTATATATTCTAATTCTTGTTAATTTTTGAAAGCTAGAACATAGACTCCCCAAACGTGTAGAAGTGGAACAAAACCAGTGTGGTTCAGATGGACATAAATGGGAAACCTTCAAGTGCAGAGCACCTAATCAAACTCTTGGCAGTATGCAGGGTGAAAATTAAGGTGTCTAAACTTGCCAGTATGAAAAATGGGATGTTACTAGTGTATCTATTGTTATAGATCCCTCAGCGTATTTAGCTAGCTATGCCACTAATTAGGTGCCTTGCTGTATCTCGTTAAATAATTTGTGATCATATTAAAAAAAAAAATTGTACAAATGTGTTACTTCTTTTATATATATATATATAAAGTACCTTTATGTCTTCATATCAAGTTATGTCTTGTTATAGAGTTGATATAAGATCATATTCTTGACACCATTAAACTCATTAAATGTCTGGACCTCACTCTGATGTTGAGTTTAGGGCCCAGCTCTGCTGTTCTAAAGAAGTTGGCTTTGTTCTTTCAGCTTTTCCCAGTGATCCTGTCATTGAGACCAACACATCCTTAGTTGTTGGAGAAACTGCCACTGTCATCTGTAAAATTCATGATGTTTTTCCTTCTAATCACCTGGAAGTACTCCTAAAGAAGGAAGAACATATTCTTCATATCGAAACTTTTGATGGAGATGTCATCAGCACAAAAACAGAAACCATAACTGTGGCATACTCATTTAATCTTGCAACTGAAGACAATGGTAAAGAGATCACTTGTGTGGCCAGATTACAAATTGCTGGTATGGATTTTGAGCCCAAAGAAAGATTAACTTCTCTGAAACTGAATGCAAACTGTAAGTGTTTTTATATTGGGGTTTTCATATCAAATACTGTTTTATGTTATATTTTGTGGAATGGATTTATGAAGTTTGTGCATTTATAATCTCTGCTTTTTGTTTATATAACCTAGTGTCTAGTATCTATATTAATTGCAAAAATATCAAAACTAGGATATACCTTTTATTTATTAAATGTTATCTCTGAGCACAGTCTTCTAAGATCTTTGTGAAGCAGATTGTGTTTTCAGGTTTGAAACCTAGGCTATATAAGTTAAATGATTTTATTCAGTAACTGTCTGTGAGAAGCCTGTGCACATTGCCTTACACACCCACTGTTGTTCATGGTAGAATTTAGGCTGTCCTTTAAGAATTCATTTGTCACTCTCTTACCAGGGCTCTCGTGCTCAGTCAGAAAGTGAAGACCAAAAGAACAACAATGATAGTGTACAGATAAACAATTATTTTTAAAATTACCTTAGTATGCTTAGCAGTTTCAAGTTTATATCCCTAAGCAAGTATAAGAGTAAACAGAAAAACAAGTTATTTGTATGCGTTGTGCCTAGCTTAGCTTTCAAAACAACAATCTTAGGGTCTTATCAAGTCTGGGAAAATTGTTTCACTGTTACTGGCATCCACATAATTCTTTTTTTCTTGGTAGTGCATGCAGTATAATTCTAGAGAAGATAATATTAAAGATGTGCACATCATTCTCCATTAACATGGTGACCTTATCTTTCTTTTGCTCTCTTCCAGTTGGTCCACAAAATACTTTCATTTATGCATCTCCTGGAAACTCATCAATGGAAGGAGACTCTCTAAAACTCACTTGTGTGACTGAGAGTAATCCACCAGCACAAGTATTCTGGAGAAAACATCTGGCAAAGGAAACCATTCAGCATTTCATAGAAAACAATGTCCTTTCTATTGCTAATGCCCGTTTCACTGACTCAGGACAGTACATCTGTGAAGTAATTAATCCCGTAACTAAGAAAACTGAGAAAGCAACTGTGAACATTGTTATACAAGGTACAAATCTGCTTGCATTTAACTATTATTCGTTATCTAGTCTGAGTATTGAGTTGTAAGTTGCAGAAACACTGATAAATCAGAAATTACTGGCCTTTCCTTTTAAGTTTTCAGAATTTAACTTCTGATTCATTGCTGTTCTTTATGGGCTATGGTTTTCATTTTTATGCTGAATTTTCAGATTATTCTCTCCTGCTGTGCATGTGTGCCTCTATACAATCAATGCAAAGCAACACACAAAGCGATAAAGGAATATGAACAGTTAGTGCAGTGGGGGACAGTTATTCCCTTCAATTGCTGATGTCCATAGCAATTTCATAGGGACATCCCAGTCTCCCGCTTTGGACAAGAAATCCAAAAGGATTTGTTGTTATTTTGTAATATTTTTTATTAATTAATACTAATTAATATTATTGCTACTGTTTCTGTAGAGCCAAATGTTTCAGATACAATCTGGGACCAAAAGTAAAATGAGCAAATGCTTGGATGAACAGTTCCTGATGTTTTTAAAATCCTCTAACTTTAGTTCTGTTTTATCTTACGCAGAAATAAAGTAACTAATTAATTTTAAATGGTTGGGAATAACTTATTGACACACATTGTGTTATTTCACTTTTTCCGTACTTATTTTTACCACACGTTTACAGTCTTCACAATTTAGAAACATCACAGGTGGAAGGAGGAGAATTCTCCCCTCACTATAAGGCATTGTGTCTACCCTGTCAAATTTTCTTCTTAAAATAATCTAAGGAGGAGGGTTTCTCCCAGCAGAGCATTGTATAGAGATGTTTTTTCCTTGAACTGTTGTAGAAGGTTAAGTGAAGAGTTCTACAATATTTGAAGCACATGCATGATGAGAAAATGGAGTCACAGAATGGCCCTAGTGCCACTGTTATTTAGGTAGCTTTAAATAATAAATAATGAAATTATTAGTACAGATAACTTATATGAAGCTGAATTTCCATTGCATGTTTTTAAAGTATGTGTGAGACAAAGAAGCTATGTAGAGGTGTGCCTGTATTCTCTTCTGTTGGTATAGGATCCAGTTACCAGCATACTATGCAAACAGAAAATACCTGCTTCAGATTTTCTGTGGAGAAGATTATATTGCATCTTTGGCTTTCTTTTCAGTTACAACTTTGTATCTTGTTCTTGCAATCTCCATTCAGTTACAGCAGTTTCATTTCAGTAGTAAACGTATTCTTCTGCTTTAGCCCTGCTGCTGCTGTTTGTTGCATGATAACAGGAATGGTGTAAGGCTCATTTCTGGCACTAATCCATCTCTTCAATTTATTCTTCTTGGTTTTTTTTTTTCTTGTAGCTCCACCAAAAAATACAACACTCACAGTTTTCCCCTCAAGTTCGGTGAAAGAAGGAGAAAGTGTTACCATCTCTTGCACAGCTGCAAGTGTCCCAGCTGTTCAGATTATCTTAGAAAAGAAAATAGGTGATGTGGTCACCACCCTTAAAACAGAAGATGGCAAATACACCATAGACAAGGCTCAGCTGAAGGATGCAGGAAAATATGAGTGCACATTCATTAATAAATTTGGAAATCATTCTCTGGACATAGAACTTGTTGTCAAAGGTCAGTTAATATTATAATTTGTTTTAGATGGATGAGGTGACAATGAAATGTCTTTAAAACACTGAGATGAGTTGCACTTGTAAAAGTGGTAAGATATTAGTGGTTATAAAAACTTCTGTCTGAAATTTCAGAGCATAAAATAAGTACTTCTTCTAAATATTTCATAAATTCACTTCTCCCCCTGACTCTGAAAACAGGATTTAAAATTGTGGAACCTGGTGAAAAGATACTATTTTAGGAATCCTTCCTTTGCCTTCTGTATTTCTTTTCTGTTGAAAGAGCACATCAATCTCTGGGTCTGTTGGCCTGTGTCCTTTCATGAACTAAACTGAATGAACAGCGAATTTAAAACCAGAGAGGAAGAAAGGACACAGTATAATGTAAAAGATATGCAATATACAATTGGTGTGGATATGCAAAGATATCCACACCAATTTATAAAATGCTATTTCTGTCATATGCTATTAACTGCACTAAGGATAGCTGGTGACAGTAGTGTCTAAAACTACGCATTTGAAGATTATAGTGAATCCATTAATTGGATTAGTACTTTGTATACACAAACTTCGTGAAATTGTTTTGTTCTTTTTACTACCTTTTCTGCTAAACTTTACCTTTGTTTCTTGTCAGTTCCTCCTCAGAATATTACTGTGTTAATATATCCATCAGAAAATGTTGAAGAAGGAGAAAACGTCACTATTATGTGTAGCACATACAGTAACCCACCATCGCAGATGATCCTGAAAAAAGTGAATCAAGATAAAGAAATTATTCTACCATCAGTCAATGGAACCTTTACACTCTACAATGTCACCAAAAATGATACAGGCAGATATTTACTTGATGTTTTCAATGAGGTTGGAAACAACGTCAAAGTGATAGAGATAGCTGTTGTAGGTAGGTAAATCTGTTGCCTAAATTTATTTTATTTGTATGTTGTAGTAGATTTTGTGTCAGGACAGGCAAAACAAGTTCACGCCTAATGCTTACACAAAAATATTGAAGTTAACTTAAAAAAATAACCAAACTTACAAGAGTAAAAAAAACAAAAACAAAAAACAACCCAAAACAACCCAAACAGCAAAACCAAACAAAAAAAAATCAGATGAAACAACAGAGCAACTGATGGGGATCTGCTTTATTTAACCTTCTTATAGCACGGATGTTGTCTCTGTTACATGAGTTGGTACTATAACTTTAAGGATAGAGCCAAGAAAAGGTGGATTCTAGACTTTTTTCTGTGCATTTTGTGAATGGTGAGACAAACTCAGAGAGATCACAGAATGGTAGGGGTTGGAAAGGACTTCCAGAGATCATTGAGTCCAACCCCTCTACCAAGCATGCCCCTTACAGCAGGCTACACAGGTAGGTGTCCAGGTGGGTCATGATTATCTCCAGAGAAGGAGAATCCACGATCTCCATGAGCAGCCTGTTCCAGTGCTCCTCCATCACCCTTGCTGTGAAGAAGTTCCTTTGCATATTAGTGCAGAATATGCTCCAGTTTATGGCTGTTTTCCCTTGTCCTGTCCCCACAGACCGCTGAAAAGAGGTTGGCCATGGCTCTTTGGCTCCTGCACTTAAGATATTTATAAACATTAATAAGATCACCTCTGAGTCTTCTTAAAGCTGAATAGACCTGGTATGCTCAACCTTTCCTCATAGGGGAGATGTGGAGATGCTCCAGGCCTTTTGTCATCTTTGTGGCCATCTGCTGAACTCTCTCCAGGAGATCCCTGTCTTTTTTGTAGAGGGGAGCCAAGCACTGGAAACAGTACTCCAGATGAGGCCTGTCCAGGGCAAAGTAAAAGGGGAGAATCACCTCTCTTGACCTGCTGGCCATTCTCCTTTTAATGCATCCCAGGATGCCATTGGCTTTCTTGGCCACCAGGACATACTGCTGGCTTACAGCCACGCTGTTGTCCACCAGGACCTCCAAGTCTCTAAATATTGAGCTTGTTAAGCATGTACTTCTCCTGAAGCATTATGTTTCCAGGAGGTGGAAATATCCCTGTATTGTTTACTGGGCGAAATACTTAGTATTCTTGCAGTATTCTTCAGGAACTCTGTGGTATTCTTCATTGTTGGTGGTATCAAGTGCGTTTGAACTTGTATAGCATATTCAAGACCAAGAATCTGGCTACGAATTATAATGGTACTGTGGAGTTACTAAAGAGAAAAGAAACAAGGAGAAGTCATTGAAATGTGCTTTGTGGAAAAAAAAGAAAGAAAATGTTCCAATTAGAGTTACTAATAGCTCTGTTTTTATTTATACATTAAAATTTGTATGAATCAGTTTTTATACAACTTTTTTTTATCCTTTTGTCTCTGTTTTCAGGAAAATTGGAAAAAACGGATCGAATTATGCCCATGATTATTGCATTCTCCTGTGTAACAGCAATAGCAATACCTGTGGTTGCAATTTTGATCTACGTGTCAAGACAAGCAAAGATAAATGGATCCTACAGTCTCGTTAAAGCACTGAGACTGAAAGTGTGATTGTGTGAATATAAGTCTAAATAGTTCATAATAAGCAATATTATTTATTGTTGTGACTCTTTCTACGCCTATTCCAAAACATATGGTTACAAACAAGTGGTTTGAGAACACTACCATATGATAGCAAATGAAATTTGTTTGCACTTTGGGAGGTATTTCAGAATTTAAATTAAAGGGAAGGCTAGCATCCTGTCTTAGGAGTAGATACAGCACTTCTATGTTGAAGCATGCTAAACCAAGAGTTCCTTGGAGAACTGGTTTTGTACATAGTGTATAAATCATTACAAATATGTTTAACTGAATATCAGTTTGTAAAATGGCAGTCTCTGCAGCTGTACATAGACATGTGTTAATTCAAAAAGATCAGTTAGCATTACTTGAACTTATCAGTTAATAATATTTTATTTTGTATTATTCTACAGATTGAATGTTTATAATATAGTCTTTCTGCTTATGGCAATGTTTGGAAAATGTTCTCTTTTCACTTATTTTGCCTTAAACTCTGTACCTTCAAAGAAACTGCACAATCACTGAGTTATACACATCTGATTATTTTAAATTAATTTAAGATCTCAAGACTCATTTGTGAAGCATTATATTTTAGTTTGTAAATACATTATTATAAATATTACTAAGGAAGGGGCTGGGATTATAAGACAGTTTTAGGACAGCTGAAGCATTTTTGTAGTAATTAGTCATTCACAATCAGTGACAAAGTTCTGCTGTTTCATAATGAACCAAATTAGAACCTTTATGTAGAATATAAGCTGCCAGTAAGTATGCTTTAGTGATTTCCACTACAGAATACTAGCAATGTGTTTCTTTTAAATCCCCCTACTGATTCTTGCTTAATATTTTGTCAGAATACCTGCTTTCATACTTTCATACTCAGAAAACACCTGCTGTGATTTTCTTAGTTGAAAATGTAGTTACTTTTTACCTGGGGACTTTCTTTGATATATGTAGTGAAATCTTGGGATAGGTTAGTATTACTAAAGAGAGAGATTGTGTAGTTCTTTTGCATGTTCCTGTGGAAGGAGCTATTGAAAGCTACTATCCTTAGCAGGAGTCATGGGAAGCCCTCTTGGGAAGGACACAAGCGAAGCAGGGAGTTACCTAAGCAGAGAGACAGAATCAGTACGACCTCAGCCATGATGGTGGTTGTTTCCTGAAGTCATGCCCTTCCCAGGCTGCTCATTGTGGAAAACCAAATCACTTGCCTGACAGTCAGTGCCTGTGTGCTTTACCCTGGTTAGTGCCTCTTTTCACCACATCCTCTTTCCAGTGCTGGGAAAATGCCTACAAAAATAGCAGGTCTTCTGTGCAGAGGCCAAGATGAGAAGGAATTAGAAGTCGAATTTAATGTTATTCGCTGCTGTGTCCTTGCCAGCAGTGCTGCTTTGACTCATGTGGTTAGTGATGTTCACTGAAGATAAGGCTGTATGAGGAACAAAGCAAGATTAAGTGATCAGGCATTGAGGTGTTGGAGTACATTTACCCCCCAAAGCCCTAAGCCACTGTGTTAGGCATAAGAAGGTGGCTGGCTGCTCCAAACCTGCATGAGAATGCAAGATCAGAAATATATGTGAAAGGAATTTCTTCATATTATTTGCTATTTACAAATGATAGAAACTGCCCCAACAGATATACAAATGCAGATGTCTTTTGATAGCTAGCTGCAGGATGAGGTGGGGTAGAGATCTCTGTCATCTTCACAGCATGTTCAGAAGTGTTTTCTGAACAGTAAATCAGTTCATGTAGGGTCCTGTGCTTGTCTACAGTTGGAATGGGAACTTTGGAAAGTGGGTGTGTAGAAAGAAAATTGAAATATGGACTTGGCTTGGAAGAATATGAGCTTGAAGTAGGAGGGTGAAGAAACGATTGAAGAAAGAGGAGGAGGAGGAGAGATTTGACAGGCTCATGACATAAATTTCTTGGAGGAGATCCCAAGCAGGTTTATTCATAATGTCAGGCATATCTCTGTGCTGACTTGTGAGCAAACCAGAAAGCATATATTTTTTCCCTTTGTGAAACTTCAGTGCGTACATATTTTGTCTACTGGATATAATTCTTGTTGCTGGAGGACCTGGGAAAAAAAAAAGAAAGACAAAATGCATAGGGTGTTTCTGATTGGAAAGAAATCTAAAGAAAGAGGGGATGTGACTGAAGTTTTCTAAGTCAAGAAGGAAGTTGATAGAACAAGTACGAAACTGTTGTTTGGTAAATGCCGGGTCTGCAGGACCCCCAGACAAGTGCAAGACTGGTTTAAGAGAAATAATGGAAAGTACTTCTTAATGCAGTAAATAACTGGAAGCTGCTATTGCAGGAGGTTGTGTTAAAAGACAGTATCAATTGGTTTAGAAGGGAAACAGGGAAAAATAGAGAACTGAAGGATCAAAAATGAATACTAAAGGGAATAGGCAAACATTCCTCAGGTCAGTTTTGCATGCTGACCTTAAGCAGTCACTCACTGCTGGAAACATGGTGCTGTAGTGGAATGATTGGTCAGACCCAGAAAGGTTTTTTTTGCCTTGTGACTTTGAGTGGGCTTGAGTGAGGCCTGCTTGGGTAAGGGGTTTATAAGCTGTTATATGCTGTTTTCCTCTCTTCCGTAGTCTCTTAGAAGGAATAAAAAGAGGAAAGATGAGTGGGAGAGAAATACAAATCATCTTGCAACAGCACTTCTGCACTATTGTATTTTTTTCTGGAAATTCCCCTCAGGTTCCCAGTATATTTGTGATTTAGATGCAGGCTTTTATGTCTACATGACTTCCCTGCCCTCTCAGAGTCTCTGTACTTAATAGATAATTAAGTCAACGGGGGGTTGATCTTTGATTTCACTAGGCCAGTTTCTTATCCATAAGCACGAAGTGTGTAAGCAGAGATTGCAATGCTCATTTTTAGGAGAGGCTGCTCTCGTGTGGGCAGCAAATTCTTTCCTTGAAATTATAAGAATCCTACCAGGGAATCTCCACCTCTACAGCCTGATTTTTGGTATTTCCCAGGGCATTTCTTCATTTGGGCAGGAGCTTGTTTTATGGAGGTTGGAAGTTCATTGTCAAGTAACTTATCTTTTTATTGAAAATCACAGAAGGATTATTACTTCTCCTTGTGCTGTCTCTCATCAAGCAAAGTGCAGAGCCTCTGCCCTGACAAAAAGTCATAAACAGCAGTTCCAGCCTAGCAAGTGCTTTCAGGAAGGGTCTCAGCTGCATGGAGGTCTAGGTAAGAGCCCTTGCCATGTGGCTTACCTTTATGACTGATTAAATAATCTGTAGAGCAAAGAACTGTGAGATTCACTCAGGTTTTCCCTGCAAAGTTACCTCATAACTTGTAGAGTTGCATTTTACCCTGTCAACCTGTGCTCAAGCACACCAGTTGTCCATGTGTTTATCCCAGCAATACTATGGGACAGTGCTAAATGTTAAAGGTAAAATGAGTCTAGATCTATTTTTTAAAGTGATTACAAAATCCATTTCCCTGTAGCCAGTTTGAGACATGCTTCACTTAAAATGTAAAGTTCAAATAGAAAAAGGTAACTTTTTAAACACTTGGGGAATGCTTTCAATTGATTTTGTAGGTATACTGAAGGTACACTGATATTAAAAATTATCTCCCATGACATAGGTGCTAGTTCAATTTGTCTTTCTATTGTGCCTTCTTCCCCACAAGACAATTGTATTCTGTAATCAGAATCTCTCTTATCTCTTTGATAAGCTCCTTTCATGAGCTGCTTTAAGCCTACCTTTCTCTATAAAGTTATTTCTACAGTGCATAATAATCCTCGCAGTCTTTTCTAAATCTGCTCAAGTACTTCAACATACCATTTAACATGTTAGCAAAAGAGTGGTATATGATCTTGAGGACTCCTCCATATTTTAGATTGTAGTAATTTTTTATCGTTCTTCCGTATTTGTTAAGGGCTTAGTGGTAGAGACTTTATTAGTATATTAGTTTGAACTTTATTAGTTTTAACTGTGATGCAACTCTGTGTTACGGCTACCAGTTAAGCCACAAAGCTTCTTTGCTGCTGCTAGTCAAACTCAGTAGATTGAACTAGGGTTTTACATTCCCATGCCCTTTGGTGTGCATAAACAGAAAGCAAACCATAGCACTAGATACGTTAGCACTACTTCTAATGTGCAGCTGCAAGGAAAACTTCAGGAAATGGCCTTGAGGTATGCTGGCATTGTATCTTGACCTCCAATGAATGGGCTTAGCCTCCACAAATAATAGTTTTCTTGCTTCAATATCAGAAGTAAAAATAAAACAGAAATAAAACTGCCTACATTTTTAAAAATGACAATAAATATAGAAAAATAAAGTAAAATTTAGGAATGCATTGTCTCTCTATATATCCAAGTACCATAACACTAAAGTGATGTAAAATGGAGTAATTCTTCCCAGTTGAATAATTTATTTAAGCACTCCTGTTTGTATTGATTAAAGAACATAGTTTCTTTGGAGAAATTGTGACAGCATTGGCATAAACCACTCTTCCCAAGTTGTCTAAATTTAAGTGAAAAGCATAAATGTGGGAAAACAGTGCTTCTCATACTTTGTCTACCAGCCAAAAAAGTGGTATAGCTGTAGAAGAAGCTGAAGAAATGTATTGGATACAAGAGAATTTATTTCCATCTAAAGGTAAATTCATAGACTGAACATTCTGTTCTCAAAACACAGATGCTTAATCAAATCTATAAACTTATTTCTTCTTTGACCTGTTCCCTGTTTTGTAGCAAGTAACTGTGGTGTTGTCAACTGAAAAACACACTTTACCAGTAGTATTCATGTATGATTATTCCTTTTTTCTTTCCTGTGTCAAGTTCACTGTTAAATCAATAGGCTGGAGCTGTATATAAAGCTCCAAGATCTCAGCTTCTGTGGATGTGAAAAATCTCCTGGTAGTAGTAGCTGTTGTGGTTTTTTTTGTTAGCAAAGCCCTCTTTGCAAGAGGCAAGTGAATTGGATTATGATCTGTCCATCTGTCCAGTCTTGGGCATGATTGAAAAGTGAAGGTAAGTACTAGTTAAGACTTAGGCTTGCTTATCTCAAGTTTTATACCATTTTCTATGTGTGTATACGTGTAATTTTGGAACCAGACCCAGGAAAGGAGGTAACAGAACAATTCTAGAAAGAAACAGTCAAAGGGAAGCAACATTTACTATGATGTAGAGCTGAAGAACAACCACATTGGTCAGACTGAGATATTCTAACCTGAAGTGGGTAAAAGTTAGTGACTAAAAAAATGCTGTGAAAACATGAAGTGTATAGTAACATCTTCTCCAAATGCACTCCCCAGTGCATTTGGAGTGTGAAGCTCTGGGGTTTTTGGAATTTACTTCTCTGCATTCAGTACTTTGCAACGGATTTGCTTTCAGTTTGTTTGTTTTGCCACTTGATATTACGAAAATTCTCTAGCATCCAAAACATTCTTGTTTGCAAGGGAGTAAACACCATTTTGCTGGCTTCAATATACTGTGCTAATTGTGTCTGCGAGTTTGGAGTTTGTTTTATGTTTTGGTTTGTGATCTTTTCAAAATGAAGGACAGCTAGGAGAAAGTCTGTACAATCTTTCAACACTAAGCTATCCAGATTTCTAGATAATGTCATGGACATAAGAGAATGTAACATGAAGAACTCTGCATAGTATTGCTGCAAGCTGTCAGTAGCGGGAGGGAGGGATTTGATAGTGATCTGACAAAGAATAACTAGAGGGCTGAATGTGCAATATTTATTAAGGAGTAATTCTCCATGCAGTCTTTATTGCCAATTACTGTTGTTAGTGTAGTACAAATGAGTAATCAGAATTACTTTCACATTTGAAGAACTCTCACTTAACAATTTGAATGCTAAATATCTTTTGGGCCTTTTTTTAAAGCAAATGTAAGCATATTGGCTAATTACTTTTGAAAATAAGGTAGCATTTTGTATGATTTATCAAAATGAATATGTGAAACAATAAACCAACAGCATGCAGCAAAGATGAAACAAGAGCTCTTTTTGTTGGTGCCTTTTAAGAGTATGTAATCAGAGCTCAAGTCTGTGACATTTGAAAAGAAAAGGTGTCAATTCTGAACTACAAAATTAACATCCCTGCCTGTAGTTAAATGATGAATAACTCTTTTTAGTTGTATCTTTCTTGCAGTTAAACTGTCAAGCACAGAAGTATGGAAAGCATGTGATTTGAGTGCCTTTTAAAAAGATCCGTCCTTTTAAAAAGATCCAGTTTTCTCCTGGAAAGAAACAAATCTTCAGAATAGAGAAATGGAATGTAGTGCTGTGTATCTTTTAGATCACGCTGAGATATATTGCATACAAGAGTCATACACAAAAGCACATTACATTTCATATAAGTTATTAATGCAATTCTTGATGATTTTTTAGAAGTTATGCTGTAGGATTTACTAACTTTAAAGAGGTCACAATTAGATTGAATAAAAACGTAGACTTTTTTGAAGAATACAATGACTGCAGATTTAAAAGCCAAAGTATGAGAAACTCTGTGGCTATTGTAAGCCTACTTTTGCATGTCATGTAATCTGTTTTGCAACTTGAAATCTGTAATCTGCAGGTATGTTTAAACACCATTGTCTGACAGATAAAAAATGTGTCTTTGAAGGGCAAAGTGTGTTTTCTGATCTGATCATAGCCTTTCCATATTCTTCCAGGGCCTAGAGAGAGCAGTGTGTTGTCAGCGGTGTACAATAAAAAGACAAGGGATTACTTATTCAACAGATAGAACAAGGGAAGCTCCAGTTTTATGTGAGCCACAAATTGTTCATGGTAACCGTGGTTCAGTATTCAGAACAGGTTACTCAGCAGCTGTAGAACTTCTGTCCTTGAGGATTTTTGCAGTTGGACTCGATAAGACCCAGAGTATCTTAATCTAGCTTTAAATTTGGCTTTACTTTGAGCAGAGCTGTGGACGTGGTAGTTTCCTGTGGTCATCCCATCTTAATTTTTTCTGTAACTGTGTGTTACAGAGCCTTCCTTAAGTTGCCATGGCTTTCTTCATAAGTAACAATGTAATTACCATACAGGATGAAATAAGAAAACATTCAAACAGTTCTTGATGTAAGAAACACCTCTGGAGGCAGCCATAGGAATAGCTGCTTTTAAGGTATTAAGTGTTTTTCTCTCTCCAATATAATTTGCTTTAATTTCAGTCTGCAGGCATAAGACTCTCTTCTAAATCACTCTCTTTCTGAATCATATGTCTAAATGTCCAGTCACTTTATAACTCCTGCTGAAGTACTGTCTTCAATTGCTTCCTGTGAATAACAGTTGCAGTTTAATTACATGCTTTGTAAGAAATATTTCCTTTGATCAGTTTAAGATACTTCTGTCCACTTGTTTTTGAATTACACTACAGAGAGACAAAAGTCTGTAATATACCATTCTTCTACTGTCCATTAATGTATGCAATTCTGCCTTTTTCTCAATGAAAAAAAAAACAAAACACCAGTGAAATATCTCTTTTAACTGTTTATGTTTAGAAATACTTTTCATTTGTCAGTAATTTCTGTAACTCTTGAAAACTTCCAGTATAGCTAAACCTTTCATAGGTGGTGATCAATCTGGTACTTATTATTCTAAATGAAGCCCCATCTTTTTTTTACCTTAAGGAAATAATAATTTTGTTTGTATTATTTTCATCTCATTCCTCTTATAAGCTCGTATTATAGGATGTGGCTGTCTAAGATTAACAAAGTCCAGCTTATTCTGAAAGAGGGTATTTCATTTTTCCCGTCCCTGTTCACCCATGGTAGGTGAAAAGGAATCATAGAATTACTCAGGTCAGGAAAGATCTTCAAGATCATCGAGTCCAACCTCAACCTCATCAAACTACCCTAACTCTAACAACCCACTTCTAAATCATGTCCCTAAGCTCTACATCCAGATTGTTTTTAAACACATTCAGGGATGGTGACTCAACCACCTCCCTCGGGAGCCTATTCCAGTGCTTAGCAACCCCTTTCTGTAAAGAAGTGTTTCCTTATATCCAACCTGAACCTCCCTTGGCACAACTGGATGCCTTTTTCCCTTGTCCTGTAACCTGTCACCAGTGAGAAGAGACCAACCCCTCTTTCACTGCAGTTACCTCAGCAGTTCACAGCCTCCATGAATCCAGCTCCTCTCGCTTGGTGACCAGTTTTTTAACCATAGGTGCACACTCAGCAGAGGTCTTTACAGAGCTTAAAGTAGTGATTGTTAATTGCCTACTTAGTAAAATGCATGCTAAACTTATAGCGGATTAAACAAACTTGTCTAAACGGTCATTGTTCAGCATATCAGCCAGCAAAAATTTCCTGTAGGAAATTGAAGGCAGTCAGCTTCTCTCTGCAAGTCTTTGATATTTCCTAAGCCTGTCCTAGATTTTCCAAGCTGACTGTAAAATATCTTCCGTTTCCGTGAACATTTTAAATGTATTTGATAGCCACATTTAGGACTTCCTTTAGAGTATCCTTGACTGAAAACTATGCTCAAGTGAAAAGAATTGAAAGTTGTCTTAACATTTTCTTAAATGTAAAGATCTGCATTGTAGAAAGAAATGAAACTTGTCAGAGATTATGTAGGATACAGGATTCTCTTACAAAGGAAGGTGTGATGTGATTGCACTGTAGTTCTTTGCATCCGTATGCCTTTCCCTTTCAGGATACTGCAAATGGCATTTAGGATTAGTTATCTGTAAATCACCACTGTTATCAGAAGCCACTTAAAATACTTACTTCTCACTGGGGAATTTTAGAAGAACTTTTTGTGTGAGGGAAGGTCAGAATATTTTGTTTTTATAAGCATTGAGTAAAAGGGAAAAGTTTTCTAATACTAATAGATTTATGCTTCTACATTAGCGTTAGATATTAATAGATTGTATCTAATACTAATACAGAAAACACCTTTTCTGCTCCTCTCCTATTTTCAAGTTTGCACTGTTTTGGATTACCTGTTTTGTGGTCATACCAGTAACATTCCATGTGCAGCCCTGAACTCCAGTATGTATTTCTTTGTGTTACTGAGATACCACTTCTTCAGTGTGTTCCTCCTCAGCAACAGCTTTAACCAAGAGGCAAACTGGATAGAATGACTGGACGCTGGGTACGCAGGACAAACCTAAGGCTTTGAGCTTTGTGTCCCTGGAGAAAGCCTGCAGTCTGGATGGATCCTGGTGCTTTCCCCACGGATATTGGTGAGTAGATCTGAAACTGTAGATAAAGGTGTTCTCCAAGTTACTTTCAGTAGTTTTGCTGTACAAGTGAAACATACTGTTGTGTCAGCAGCTTCCCAGCATTGTTTTGAAACAGCAGTTTGGTTAAGAACACATACTGTTTCTGTCATCCTGTATTCACTCACTTGTTCAGCAAGAAAACAGAAAACAAAAAAACTTGGTATCAAAACCTGTAACACAAGAACATAAATCTACAGATTTGTGCTGTTTGTCTTCCTAGTGTTTTCTCATAAAGAAATTGCTTAGAAAATATTTTTCTTGTGATATTTAATTTCACCTGTTTTAAACACGTATCTGTGTAATATCTAAATTTCTAATGTCAGCTAACTGATGTGTCTTTTTAGAGAAACATGATAATAGCATGAACTGACAGCCGTACTCGCAGCTGTTTAATTCCCTGACTTAAATTTGGGTGTCACCACCACCAACAGTATTATTATTTGTTTCTAAGATTAAAGTATTGACTCTGTTCTCATGCAGTTGCAAAGCTGTCCCAGAATGTTCTTTAATGGATCCTGAAACATAATTTTTGGCTCTTATTTTCTATAAAACCTTTTAGAAATTGAGTTGTCTTCTGTGTCCTGCCTTGTAACACTATTTTATCTTCCAGACATAAAGAAAGCCTTCATTTCTCTAAATCACTTTTTAGCCATGAAGAGAAAGGTGATGGGGCAGAATAGTGCACTTCCTCATACAGTAGCAGTTTGAGTGCAGATAAAGTGTGTGTAGGAGAGAAATGCTGGGAAAGAGAATTTTCTGGAGATTCAGAGTTTGATGGAGTTTTCTTTAGTCTATTTTGTTTTTGTTTCTGTTTTTATTGTGTGTGTGTGTGAATTTTGCATATCATGGTTTAATTGAAGGTCTTTCTTAATTTGTGAGAGAAAAACCAGTCATGTTATCTTCTGGATGAAGCTGGTAAACCTCTATAATCTAATGCAAGTAATTTGGTGAAATTTCCATCACAGATTCCTAGCTTCAGCAGTTTGAGTGTAGTTTTAGGCATACTATGAGCAATACTTTGTCACCTGTACAAGGAAATCTGAAAGGAAAACATCCTACTTCCAAAGATGTCTATTGTCTATGGTCCAATGTTTGTTATGCTAAGGACTGCAAGCTAGTTCCAGGCCTCCATAAGTCTTCATATATACAATGTGGATAGTTTTGCTGGAATGGTGTTTGACTATGTGTTCTGGGCTTTTTTGTATTGCTTGAGCCAGAGCTTATAGATCGTGCACCTACACATTAAATCTCACTTTGTCTAAATTGGTTGAGCCAAAGGCTTTCTAGGAGGATTGACTCAGGCATAAGGACAGCCAGCCTGGCTCAAATAAAAGTCTTATCCCTCTAGGTTTTGTGGGTGCTGCTGGCTCCAGAAACCTGAGCAGAAAGTCAAGCACAGCTACAACATGACAGATGTAAGCGTAATTTCCTTCAATTTTGTGTTGTTAAAAGAACAAATCAGTTGATTCAATATATATATATATCTGTAGGAGAATGTATTTCTCCTCTGTAAATGGAGAAATAAGGTGAAATCCCATTCTGCAGAATTTATTCAATTTCATAAGATATCATTTACTGTAGGTAGCTCCCTCTTTTGCAAGCATAGCTTAGTGCTTCATTCCTGGGTCTGTCTCTCCATATAAATGAGCCTTTGTCAGTTAGACTACAGGAGAGGCTTGGAGAGATGTCCTTGAATGCTTTTAGCAGCAATTGTTGTAGTTCACAGGAAGTAAAATGGTTTTGCAAGGACCAAGGCTAGCTGGAGCCAGTCTGTACTTCTAATTCTGTAGTTTAACAATACTATGACATTGTAATGCTTCAGTAAGCTGTTGTGAATGTGAAAGGAGTGAGAAGGTGGGAAATTAAGGTAAATTTTGGGGGACAATGAGAAAAAGCTTACAAAGCAGGAAATAAATTAGTTGAAAGCAGTGTACAGCAGATAAAATAGAAAAAAAAAAAGAACAAAATGTGACTTTTTTTTTTAATTTGATCCTACTTGTCTTAAGTTCTCTGTTCTTCTGCAGCTGAGTCTGCAAGCTGGAAATGCTTTAATCTACAGTGCTGAAAATGGGCAACCAGTTTTTCACTTCTTCACAGATTCACATTCTGGAACTAGTGATATGAAAGAAGAGAATGGTGACTATGGAGTGAGAATGAGGAAAAAAGGGAAGAAAGGATTATGTCAGAATGAGACTGTAATTCAAATCTGCTACATTTCAGAAACTTCATAGTATGTCAGAAGACCACGGGGTAAACTGCATTTCTTGCTTAGTTTTCCTTATTCTTTTCTGCTGAATTTTGGACTTATGTTATCCACACTGCTGATGTATCCAGGGCTGGAAACAGGTTGTCAGTGATTTACTAGAAATTGCACTTCTTGCAGTGATGTAGTGCAAAAAGCAGCTTTGGGGAAGCAGTTGGATTGGAGTGGCTGGCTGAGACCCAAACTCTTGAAGAGTGAGAGGCCTGGGCTTGATCTCTAGGCTCTCTGTCCCCCCTGTGGACTGTGGAGCAAGAAGCCACCCAAAGTCTTGCTAATTGCTACTGAGACCTAAGCAGGGAACAAGAACTGAGTATGTTTGAGACTCAGTTCTTCCTGCAGGTCTGAAGGGACACTGTCCATCCATTGTGACCTTGTAATCTGACAGACCATGGGCCATTCCATCAGAAGGATAGAAGGAAACACTTAAAATCAGGACAAGTGCTGTTTTTCCTTCAGTGTACAAGTTAAAGTATTGTCTGGGAGATAGGAGCTTCATGTTTAATTTCTTCCTCTGCCAGAAAGGATTTAAAAAGATTTCCCTCCAAATGTCAATAACCACTAGCTGTTTATCAGGCTGTGGGAGAGAGGCTTTCTTCCCTTCCCGCATAATTACCAGAACAGCACAGGCATTTATGTGGAAGAAGGTTTCATTGGTTCTGTTTGAACACTAATTTATCACTGGATACACACATCTGAATTCTGTTTAAATGTGAGTTTGAGCTTGTCTCTTGATTGAGTGGCAAAGCATTTGAGTTACGCTTATTTTACAGAGCACATATTACACAATAAACAGGATACAGAAATCTGGCTTGCAGTCAGAGAACATAAATCTTTTGGTCCTGGAGGTCACCATCTTCTGGACGGAAGCAAACAAATGTGCCCAAAAGCACAGTTTCAAAATTATTTGTGCTGACTGGCCAAAATATGTTAAAAGCAAACTAGTTCAAAATCACTTCAATCTTTTCTCTATGACAATACTTATCATTGATTTGATTACTGTAATTGCTTTCTCAAAATACAAAGGATTAAGTGTATTTTTGATGACATGAAGTATTCTTATTTAGTATATAACTTTTGGAAATATTTTAACATAATATTCTATTTCATTACTGCTTATCACATCTGGTTTCAGCTGTGTTGGTTTTTCATGCCTTGCAGGGTTTAAGCCTCAGCTTTAGAGGAAATGGGTCACTCTGCAACAGTTGCAGACTTCAATGGGAGTACCAACACCTCTTCTAAAAATGAGACAATGCAGGCCTAGATAGATAGATAGATAGGCATGCATTACTTTACCTGTGCTACTGAAAGGTACAAACTCTTAAAAAATTTGCTTCAGTAGTACACCAACTTCGAAAAGTTTGTTCCAGCTGTCATTAATAAGGTGAAGGAAATTTGCACACTGAATGATTTCATCACTTAGCCACCTAGGTCTTTTCTTACCTTCCAGCAAAATCACAGAATCATAGAATAGCTCAGGTTGGAAAAGACCTTCAATATCAAGTCCTACCTCAACCTAACCATAGTATCCTAACTCTAATAACCCTCTGCTAAGTCGTGTCCCTAAGCACTCCATCCAAATGGATTTTAAAAACATTCAGGTAACTCAACTGGGGAGCCTATTCCAGTGCTTAACAACCCTTTCTGTAAAGAAGTGTTTCCTTATATGCAGCCTGAACCTCCCCTGGCACAACCTGGGGCCATTTCCCCTTGTCATCATGGGGAATCAGCATCTTAGACTGATATTTTCTGTTTTGAAATTGCTTTTTTTTATTTAAGCTATTACAAATAAATAACTAAAAAGTAGAGAGTTAAGAATGATTTTCAGGGATTTTTACTTTTTGTTTCGGAAAAAAATGATAATATTGAGTTCAGAAGGCAATTGTTGTGTAGCAGAATCGTTGGTGAAGTTGAGTAGCTGCAGTTTAAAGTTCAGATCTGTCATGTAGGGGGTAATAAAAAGATGAAGGGTTTGAATGGGTGGAAGGCCTGGGATTTTCTGGGCTTTACAGAAAGTAATTATTTTTTAATTCTTCCTTTGAGCTCATACAGTTCAGCTAAACTCCGGGTTTTCCTTTACAGTTTTACATCTGATTATTTGATTACGAAAGTAAACTCTCCCACATAGAAGAGAATGCTAGCAATCTTGTTCTGGTAAGAGATATTTATGCAGCATGCCCAAATCACTTAATGGGGCCATGTGCTTATCCTCATTTCTGATGACTTGCCCACTGCCTAAGGTCTGTCAGCACATGCTGATATTCAGTGTTCAGTATGGGGCCAGTGCTTTCCAGCACTACTTCAAAGTAACTTCTTTGACTTATTTGGATATTCTGTGAATTTAATAACAACACATTGAGAATTCTATTTAGTTATTGTTTGAAAGTGGAATTTTCAAATTGAAGTTCCCTGTTCTAGTAGATAACATATCACCTTAGGATTATCATTCTGGATTTGGAAAGCATTGGGCAGAAAGACTCCTGAGCAGAGGAGAGGCTATAAAACTACTAAGAGGTATCTGGGTGGTTCAGAAACTGGAAATCACACAGCTTATAGCATGAGCTTCTCCATACTTTCACTTGTTAAGGGTTTGTAGCTTTTAAGTGGACTTACCAGCATGTTTCCTAAACTCTGAACTTTGTTCCTGAGTATACCAATAAATCCGGGATTAAAGGAAAAATTCTGGTTCTGTTTAATTTTACAGAAGGCCATGCTCCTAGTTGTTTTAGCTCAACCTTTACAAACTTCTGCTGTCAATAATTAGGGAAGTAGTAGTAATGCTTTTCAGTTTACCTATTTTATTTGATTTTTAGATAGATTTTACTTCCTATTCTCTCTAATAATGAACACAATGATTTTCTCTGTTTGCATTGACTTGTTTTAAATTCGAAAAGATGTAGCACTGTCTTGACCACTGATGTCTTATATGAAAGGGTCCAAAACTGGATGCAGCATTTTCAACGTGGTCTAGAAAAACAGTATGTACTTTACTAACATTTTAGTGAACAGACTGAAATGTGTAAGCTCAGAAGAGAAATAGTTACCAGCTATTTCTGGAAGTAGATTTCAGAGTGAGAGAGCACAAGGTTCAAAAATATTCTTTTTGACAGTAATAGAGTTCAGTAAGAACAGAGTGCAGTATTTTCTGTTTTTTGCTGCGTTGTTTTTTTTTTTTTTTTTTTTTTTTATATTTTTTTTTTTTTTGTAACTGGCTGCATATTCTTATTCTGCACTTATTCTTAGTTTTCATATTTTGGTCTCTGCATATCTCAGCATAGTGGCTTTCTCTGATCATTGTGTTCACCTACACACAAGTCTCTTTCATGTAAATACACTACAGACACAGTTGGAAAGGATTAATCCTATTTCTTTGGTATATAGAACTTCTGAGTCATTGCCACTAGTTTTTTAAGCATTAAAAGTGAGCATCTTAGTTGTATCTAAACACCCACACTGAAGTTTTTATATAACATTCTAATATGCCGTATTAGAATAAGAAAACCCCATGCATATGTGTAGAGCAGGTGAAGCATGTCTCATCTCTTCCTGAACAAAAGGTTAATAAATTCTTACAAGTGACTTAATCCAACCTTAAAAACGATATGGTTATAAATTGATAGAAATGAAAACTAAAAAGGCTTCAAGTAATGCACTGCAATTATTATTCATAAAATGCAGGAAGTTTTTAAACAAATGGTAGTTATAAATTGCATTTAATATGTTTTTCTGTATTAAGCTGTGATATATATAACTAGTGAATTTTTTGTTTAATTTCCTTAGGGTTCTAGGGATTACTGAAGCTTTCCTGTTCTCAGCTGCCAGAGTGACCTGAGAATCTGAGATTTTCCTGTAAAACAGGAATCTTCTGAGTAAGGTAGAATCAATTATACTGTTTTCTTCTGAAAAAATGAGTGAAGAACTTATAAATTGCTATGCGCACTTTCTAATTCCTGTAGCAGAAAGTAACTTTCCTGTAAGAAACAGTATCTCAGCTTAAGAAAGAAAGAAAGAAACAAACAAACAAAAAATAATCCCTTTGCTACATTAAATGTCAACTCTGAGTGCAGTTTGGCTCTGTTGGACAAAGCCCTGAGCAGCCCAGTTTAACTTCTAAGTTAGCAGTGCTTTGATGAGGGTGTTGAAATAAATCACACCCAGCTATTCCTTCAGCAGGAATCTCTCCAATAGAAGAAAATTAGTCAAATGCAGTAATTCTTTTGAATTAGGGAAAGAAGTTAACAGAACAAACAAAAAAGCACAGAAAATAACTGTTTGGGAGCTTTTTTGGGAGTGTTTTTTCTTGTGTTTTTTGTTTGCTTGTTTTTGTTTTGTTTTTAGATATGTTCTTCCTAAAGGAAACGCTGAAAATCAGCAGCACCAGAGAGGAGTGATACAGAGAAGTGCTGTAGTTCCTAAGAGTTGAGAACGTTGCGGACATAATTCAGTAGGTATCTGCTGCCCCCTTCAGATTATTCACGGTAAAAAAAACTATTTCCAGGTAATATTTTTACAATCAGAAATTATTAGCAACCATTTTTTTTTTTTTTTTTTGCGCTAGTTTCTGATAGAGGAAAAGAACCATAAGAGTAAACAAATGTTTAACTAGATTGCTGATGAACATTTTCTTATACCAGTAGTGGTGTTTTTTTGACTTTTTTTTTTTTTTTCCCACATTAATCCTAATGAGCAAGACAGACCTTCAGTAGCTAGGTTCAGTAGTCACAACAGAGAAAAAGATCTTACAGCAAAGACTGAAGGGTGTGGGAAACAGAGCAAAGATTGAAAGTCGGGGGAAACCTGGAAATCATTTCAAGCTTCTAGAATGCATTTATATACTTTTGGTTAAGTCATTCTAACTTGGTTATATATACAAAACAAATGATGACCCATCTCTCTATCTTCCTTTTAATTCAGAATAAACTTTCATAGCAAGATCAAGGCCAGATTGGCAAAAGTTCTTCCTTACCTAATTCCCAAACAGTAGAAGGATAACACAACTGTGTATTTCTGCCTAAATACACTTGTATGTGCACTGCTGTGTAGCAACATGAATATGTGTATATATACACACAAATACATACTCTTATCTCATCTGAAATTAAGTATTTTCATCAAGAAGAAACAGCAGCTTGATGTAAAGGTAAATCCATTACCAGTAGTAAGCTAAAAGCAACAGTTGTACATGGAAGAACAGATCATATCATAGTTACTATTTTGGTTTGAGATGTAACATGGTACATTTTCTAAACTTGCCTGAGAAGATTTATATAAAAGATAAGAAGAGAATATGTAAAAGAAAATTTATGCATGGGGTATTCTGATACTACACAGGGAAAGAAATTACGTTTCAGAGTCTGTCAGTCTTCTCAGAATGCAACCTGTTGAGGTAACAGCAAAAATAAATACCAGGCTTCAATATGCTGCTACTGCTTTATTATTTCCTCATACACAATTTAAGCAAAATAGTTGAGAACAGAGATACAGATTTGATAGTGCCCCTTATTCCACATACCTAACAAAAAGGATCCAAAAGAATAAAACATACGTATTTTAAAGGGGAGAGAATACATCATCTGTGTATTTTCTCAAAACTGAAATAGTTATTCTCTATTTTGGTGAATCTGAGTTCTTATTTTCTAAGTGATACACTCAGCTGCCCACGTACATACGTTGTATTCTGTTTGCTGTCCTGTCTGTACTCATTTCATTGATAATAGTAAAAAAAGAAAAGTTTCCATTTTTCACACCACAGATTTGCTCAGCACAGCAAGGAAATCAAATGGATTAGATGTGACAGAAGGATCCTACTGTTCACTTGTATGTTATACGTCCATTGAAATATAGTGCAGTGCATCGCTGAGGTATGTTGACTTTATTTTGCTTTTGCTATCTTCATTTTTCTAGTTGTTTTTAAACTACAAGTTTGAGTTTATCATCCCCATTCCTTGGCATTCAATGATGTAGGTATCTTTACTGGGATCTTCCTCTTCTGATTTTGTCACAGTAAATTTGGCCTAAAACAGGATTAGAAACATGAATCACAAATTCAGTTATACATAAGTTTAAATCTTCAATATCTGATGCCTAATAATCACATTACTGTTTGTTTATGCATATTACAGATTGGACTGATTTCACTGAAAAAAAATTGAAGTGGTAGAAGTATCTAAACATTCTAAAGGCATTAAACTCTATATTCAATTTCTACTGGCAAATGCTTATATAAACATTGTAGCTGTTATTCTATCAGTGTTAGTCCTCCATTATGAAATTCCTATTCACAGTATCTGCTAAATATAGAGTGAATCTATACAACTGCACCCTTTTTAGTTACTGGATGACAACTGACAAGTGAAACTTCCTGAAGTTTTGGACTCACCTTTGTTAGCTGCTCTGCAAAGTGTATTGCAGTTTGAGTATGAAGTGTAACCGGTCCACTTTTCACTCTAGACACTCCCTTTGCTAATGCCATAAAGATGATCAGCTGAAAGAGAAATGAATTTCTTAGATAAAATTAAACAAGCAAGACAAACAGCAGTACCTCCTAGATATTCAGAATGCCAAATGGAAACAAATCAGTAACTCATTCTTCCATAAATACTAAGGTTTGCAGGAAGGGATAATTTAAGGATGTGGTGCAAAGCCAAAGCATCTGTGGTTGCTTAGAAGCATACATATTTTGCTAATTCTAGTGAAGTTGTGATCACATCCAGAAATCTCTAAGACATCTGGTAATTAACTAATTATGCCACAGTAGCCTGTGGAAATACAACCTAATTCTGAAATCTATGTGCCATTCTTCCACTGTTCAGACTTACATTCTTTTCAAGTAATATATACATAAATGTTTTTGCTGCTTCAAACTAATGTGAAGACATATGAGATCCTTACTTGGTCTTGTAAAGAATCATCCACAGCTCCACCATGTTTAAGGTTCTTAAGCAGTATCTCGGCTGCTTCAATGCCAACCTTGTCAGCATTTTTTCCTAACAGAGAAATCCAAGAAGTTAGGATGCTACCATTGATTTGTAACATGTAAAAAATACAGGGGAAACAAACAAACAAACCAAGCACATCAACAACAGAAATTATCGACTTTTTAAACTTATTTCCATACTTCTTCCTCAAACTTGAAAAACCTCATGTCTCATGATGACATATAGTACATATTCCCTAAGCAGTGTGAAGCACATAGCCACACTCAACGTCAGAGAAACATTTTAGTCAAACCATCTAAATGAAAAGCACATCTATTCCTTTTAATCTAGATAAACATCTAGATTCAACACTGAACAGAACCTTCACAGGTAAACCACAGAGCATGTATATAAAGTCCAGAAGTATTTTCCACTGTTGTCACTAGGCAGAAGCAGCACAGAAGTACAAAGTGGCAGATTTTAATTACAGAGTTTAAAATCTGTTCATTCTCACTGAGGCTTGTTACAGAACAGCATCGACTTTAAAAAATACAACCAACACTCAGTGAGTGCATCATAGATTCATAGAGTTGTAGGATTGCTCAGGTTGGAGAAGACCTTCAAGATCAGACCATTAAACAGATTATACTTAAGATTCCTATTTGTTAATAGTACATTAAGTTGATTCTGAAAGAGGCATACTTTACTCTTACCTCTCCTGCCAAGTGACGACCCAGCTAACAAACAACCTGTTGAAGTCTCTGCAACAATGCTGAGCAGAAAAAGCAGAGTAGGTATTAAGAACAAAATCATTCACATTACAATTTATTTATCAGATAATTAATCAAGGTCTAACTAATCAGCCAGCTAAGTAACCAACAAGGTTACAAGCATTCATAGGAAGTATGGGCTTCTTACATTATTCCACTTCCAGTCCCAAAGGCTTGATCATCAGGTTCTCGAACAGTCTGAATGTTAATGTAAAGGTCTCTGATTTCTTTTCTGATGCATCTCACTGCTGCTGCTGACATATCTTTTGCCAGCTAACAAAATACGAGATAAAAACATAAATTAATTAAATGATGTAATGGTAGCATGTTTTCCTCATAAGCCTAATTATTACAGTGGATCCTTTAATAATGAGACTAGAGAGAAAAAAAACAAAGGATTACTATAAAACCTCTACAAGCAAGAACTCAGCATCATCTCTTCTGAGAATTTTCCCACTAACAGTGAATAAATGACAAATTATAGTGGTGTATATAGAAGCTACAATAGCAGTAGAAATTTGAATAATAATCTTCTCATGTATATGGAGAAAGATTTAATTTTAGTCTTGATTATCTCAAGACCTTAGACTGTAAAAACAAATAAACCAACAACAATTACTATGTACAGAATATGCTCTGTAATAGATAATATATGAAATAACAACATTAAAGGCAGGTGGGTGGAGATAAAGCTTATCCCATCCCTGCGATTCAATGGGAAAAAAATATCGTAGCCAATATTCACAGGGTTGGAGATTTTAAGATCAAAACCACCACTCCACAGCTCTTCAAAAAGTAACACTCTTCTCTCCCTTCCTCTTGTCCTTCTGAGGCTATGTGGGAAGGAACCCTTAGGAGATCCCGCTACTTATTCCCTGTAAACATAGACAGGATGGGAATAATGGAAAGAAGGGGTACAAACTATCTGTTCTGTCTTTGGCTAACCTACCCCTAACTTGTTCTGCCTATTACCAATGGCTTAATAGACTGACTCTGTATGTTCTTATAGCGCACTGTAGTTTACCCACGAATCTATGAATAGCCACTGTTTCAGATTTAAGGTAATCCACATAAACACGAGTGATACATAGGTATAAAATACCCTTCAATACATACTCAGTGTTTTTGAATAGTTGTATGAATGAAGTCTCTTACACTGTTCCCATTTCCTGTTTTTGCTGCTGCCATATTCCTAAGCAATAAGCGCATTTTAGAGATGTCCGAAATTCTGTTTTACAGTCTGAATAACTGAATCCATTTAATGTGACTACTTGGCTTGCATGTGGAAGATTGCAGAATACAGGAACACTGGAAGTACACAAGGTACATTATGTGCAATTTTACATAGACTTATAAACTTGAATAGTACCAGGGCTGTTATCAGCACTCACTTTTATAGGCAGTGCTCCAGCAACAAACGCTCTTCCATATATCTTTGCTACAGTGCCACGTTCTGTTAAGTCTATTGGACTTAACTCTTTGACTGGTGACATCTGGACTACAACTTCACCACCTCCCTGAGGATAGTAGCCCCTACATACAAACAGAAATCAGATATAATTAAAAGAAAAGATCACAAAGAAACTAAGAAAATAGCTGTAAGTCTCATAAATTTTATGATATACTTTTATGCTCTCTGTTACCATACACATGAATTTCGTTGGTGTGCCTTAGAAATCTTTACAATACAAGTTTCTCCTTTAATAACTCATAACACATACCTTATTAACAGTGAAACACTAATGTAACTGGCACCTCAGAAAAAGCTAGATAATGGAGTGTCTGTTCAGCATGCATTTCCCTTGAGGGGTAATTCATAGGAAACATTAAAACAGCAGCTGAAGACTCAGCAATGAAAAAAGAAGACAAGAAAGAACTGTATCACATTCATCATACAGTGATGGTACGCACAGGGGCAGCTAATATACTTTAGTTAATGAATTACAAATTCATCCCACAGGTGGATTCCAGGCACCTTGTGTGCCTCCAGGATCACACACTGGTTCAGTAAGGCCTGTTTATGTCTCATGACCCTGAAACTTACCTCTTTTTTATGTCACAGTTAAATGTGAAATTAAATTTTTCAACTATTGGCTTGAAAACCTGAAAAAAAAAGACACAGAGCGAATCTATGATGCATGTATTATTTCCCACTATTGTATTCAGTCTTAAAAAAAAAAAAAGAAAAAAAAAGCTCAAAACAAACATTTCAATTATGTTATAAAAAAAAAAAAAAAGAAAATCTAATCCATGCAGTTTATTTGAAGTTTCTCATCCTTTATTCAGAATAATAGTTTGGGTTAAAAGATTCTCTTAAGGAAAGAGAAATTCCTAGCAATTCACATTTAATAACTAAAAGCACATACTGTTGTATCAAGGAATTCCATTACACACTGGTTGCTCTCTACATACAATACATAAATAGTTTAATATTCTCAGGCCTAATTGCAGTAAGAGCAATATAAGTATGGTAGTTACACTGCATACACACACATGAAAGATGAACCAAGCCAAAGCAATTTGTCCCTACCATGATTGTGTAGTCTATCTGAGGAGCCATCTCTGCATTAGTCCCACCTTTAAAATGCAATTCTGATGGGGAAGCAGCAAACAGCACACAAGGCATTGCTACCTGCATCAGCAGACACACACTCCTAGAAGGAATTAGAAGATACTGAAATGTCACACAGTGATAATCCATGCAAAATCACTACGTCAAAGACAAATAAATGACTTTACAGAGCATTTATGTATTTGATTTTTAACATCTATAAAGTAAACAGTTTAAAATTTGCTAAACTAGAACTTCATATTCCTAGCAAGCCCACATACAAAAAAGTTTTTGTTTTACAGTAACTGTATCTTTAAAATAAAAGTAATGTAGCTTACTTAGTATACTGACAGTACTGTGAAAACCACAGGGTTAAATAGCAGATGATAAAGCAAGAGGGTTTATGCAGCAGTTTTAACACTTTGATATATTTAGTAATAAAATGTATAAAATCCTACAGAATCTCCTAGAAGCTGGTCAACATCTCACACAAGAGAATCTCGCACAAGGGACATTGAAAATATGCTTTGAAGTGCATGACTCCTTTAAAATTGAATCGTTCACATTAACACAGATAACTCAAAAAAACAAACCCTTCCAATATATTTTTCAAAAGTCAATTTGCTCAGCAAAATGAAAGGTATCTCCTGAGTGTTTCCAACATCATTTTGAATTGTGAAGATAGTAGCTGCCACTACACTGAAGTAAACTTGTTTTTTTCTTAAACACTCTCCAAATGTTTGAGCCATACTTTTTTGTACTAATCCTTTGTATTGTTGCCTACTCAAGCCTTTCTGTGTTAAGAAATAGAAAAGACATCAGCTTGGTTGTTTAAACTACAGTAGCTCAGAAACATGTTTTTCTTAACTTAAAGGAAACCTTCACTTGTGTCTAACCTAGTTCATGCTTCCAAGTTCACGCCAGTAACTTGGTTCTTCCCTAGCTAAATCTATTCCACTCATTTTTTGCAACAGGTTCCAAGAACAAATGATCCAACACAGAAATACAGAAGAAACAGGGACAAAAAACCACGGATGGAACACCTTCCCAGATCCCAAAGACCAGTATCTCCTCTTTCACTATCACATGCGTAAGTACAAACTTTAAATTGACTTTATTAAATAAAGAGGATCAATTCAATATTTTAATGTATAATCAGTAAATGAATATCAGTGTACTAGTTGAACATCAGGTACGTAATGGTTTTACAATTTCACATTTGCAGTTTCTGAGATATCGATCTAGTATGTTGCACTGACTCAACAGCTGAAGTACAAATGTAAGAAAATAAGATATGTTTTTAAATGCATGGGCATCTGGTTTGGAGCAGGAGACAAAGCAATGAGGCTGGACTCTTCCCTGCAGTGTGGGTCAATAGGCCGAGGGGAAATGGCCACCAAATAATGCATAGGAAGTTCTGCACAAATGTGCATGGGAACTTCTTCATGGTGCAGTGCCGGAGCACTGGCACAGGCTGCACAGAGAGGAGGTGGAGTCTCCTTCTCCGGAGATGTTCAAGACCCACCTGGACCCCTACCTGTGCAACCTGGGCTAGGGAGCTGCTTTGGCAGGGGGTTGGATTCGATGATCTGTAGAGGTCCCTTCCAAGCCCTACAGATCTGTGATTCTGTGTTTTTTTAGTTAACATCAGTCAAGTGTTCAACTTACATATCATCATAACTTCCACTTGTATGTACTTCATTAATACATGTCCTGCTTATGTTACTGGTCCTTTGGTCACAAGTATCAGGTAGCAAAGATTATAGCTAATCAGCTATGTGTTAGTGTTCTTTTCTTCCCCTTTTGTGAGATATTTGAAGTTACCAAAACATGTGTCATGATTTTAAAGTTACCAAGAGCAGTTACTTGCCCGTCATTGTCCATGTACAAAGACATACCCTGCTGTTTTGGTATCTGCTATGTGGGTTCCACCTTTGATCTTCCCAGGAGTGAAGGTTATTTCTGTTGAACCAATTTCTCCACCCTCCAGGTTCCCTTCACATAAGTCTCGAACAATCTCCAATCCGGAAAGATGCTGAGGCCTTAGCATAACAAATAACTAAGTTAAAGATGCATGCAAGCAGACTACACAGTGATGTTTATATTAAAAAACAAACACTAAACATCAACTGATAAGCACAGCTGGAGACTTCAAACAAGGATCAGAAATTTATTGTGGTTCCTACGGTATTTCTCCTGATTTCACAGGTGCCAACAGAGCAGCATTCTGACCATTCTGGAATTTTTAGGATCCTAGTGGGAAGGATACGTTAGAGTGGGTCGAGCCAGGCAGATGGGGTGCAGCAGTCACTGTCTTAATGTGATAAATGCTTGGAAAAAAAAATAAAATAAAATAGTGGGATAATAATGGCAAGTGGGATAATGGTGGCAATCCTGAGCAGCCAAGCCCTGAACCAGGAAAGATTCTGCTGTGCATGCACTTCCACTTGTTTGAATGGTTTAAACAGGAAAAAGAAAAAAGAAAAAAAAAAAGCAACCATTTGCTTTTTGCTTTTCTTTTTCAAGTATGCTAGGAAACTCAATACCACCAGGGTGACTTCACTATGTCATTATGTTCTGAAAAGGACACTGGGACTGTGAGGTATGATTTTGTTCAGTAGCCTCCAACTTTCTCTGGACTATAGGCTGTTAAAAGAGTAAAGCACATTACTAATTGACTGCCAAGCTCACCTGAATACCTGGATTTCCTTTCATGGGATTCACTGTGAAATAAAGCCAAGCAAAGGTTTATACTGCCATGGACTGTTTTCAAGGATGTACAAAGCAGTAGCTTAGCTAAGCAAGACTGTTTCAGTAAGCCCAAATTAACTACTTCTGGGCTCATGCCTCTTCTGGATGCATTTAAAGCCCAGCGATGTTAGTCCAGGAGCATCAGAAACTAACGGAGTTAAACAGGAGCAAAGGCCTACAAAGGACGTAGATTATTCAGTCAAGATGGGAAACATTAGTGAAATGTCTGAGGCGTCTGGTGGCTTCAAAATGAGAATGGCTGCTCTGGGACATACAGGTAGCACTGTAGACAGTTTTTAACGCTGTGTCTCTGTGAGTAATGCCTCAGGGAGGCAATACATGATCTTAATTATACACTGCCTCTCATCATACCAGCTGTTTGTCACTTTGGAGAATACTTCTCAGTTCGGAAAGGGCGTGTTCTCCCCGCCTGGCACAGCCGGCGCCAGGGAGAGGCAGCTGCACTGAGGACACAGGGCACGCAGAGGCTGACCGCGGACGGATCGCCTGGGACTCCTCCACAGTCGGTCTATCCAAGGAAGCGAGCCACACACAGCGTTTTCTAACTGAAAAAGCCCTCTCAGAACATCGGAAATGCGGGATTTCTGTCCTCGGAGGCGCTTCGGCGCTCGACCACGGAGGGCCACGCACACCCGAGGACTGCCGCGCCCCTCCGGGATGGGGAGCTGGGGCCGGCAGGACGTTACCTGAGGCCGGGCTGGCTCCTCCCGGCACGGATGCGGCGCACCCTCAGCGGCAGGCCCAGCAGGCAGCTCAGCGCCGTGGACACTCGCAGGATCTGCCCGCCCTGCAAGGAACGGTGCTCGTCAGGCACGGCACGGCACGGCCCCCCGAGCCCAGCGCGCCCGGTGCTCACCCCCTCCATGATGCCGCCGTCTATCTCCACCCTGTCCCCGTCCATGGCTGGCGGCCAGCGGAGCTGTCTCTCGCGGAGGTCCCTGCCGCGCAGATGGGATCGGGGCCAGGCCCTGAGGACGGCGAGAGCCAGGCGGAACAGCGCACTGGGGAAGCGAAGCGCGCCGCCGGTGCCCGTGCCCGTGCCGGGCGGCAGCGGAGCAGGCGCAGAGCGGAACCTCCCGCCCGCGGGGCGCTGGGGGCGGTACGGCCGCGTGAGGCGCCGCCGGGTCCCGCCGCCCGGGCACCGCGTCCCGGGAGGGGTCGCAGCCTTTACGCCGCAGAGCTCCCTCCCCGAGGCAGGAGAGCGGCCCGTTACACTCAACACGGAGAAACACGCGGGTGTCGGTCTGTCCGTCGCACGGAGGTTTACTACAGCGCACCGGGAACGGCCGCGACCGTCGCGCTCCCCGCACTCCTCTGCCTCCAAGGGACGCTGCCCTCGCACCGCGTGCGGCTTTCCTGCGGGACCCCCACAGGTGACGCCCTCCCGCCGCTCCCCGCAGCCGTGTCACGGCCCTGAGGCGGCGCCCGCGCACAGCCGGGGTCCACACCGGCCCCCCCGGCCCGGCTGGTTGGCTGCGGCCCGCGTGGCTGCGCGCGGGTTGGCTGCTCGGTGGGAGGTGTGCGGGGCGTGGGGCTGTCTCTGCCCGGAGGAAGATGGCGGCCGTGACCGCTCTGAGGAGCGGCTGCAGGACCGCGGGGCGTCTGGTAAGGGGAGCGAGGGTCCCGCGGGTGCCGGCTCGGTTCGCCGGCGGAGCGGCGCGCGGCACCTCCGCCTCGGCGTCGTCCTGAGAGCCGGCGCCGAGCCAGCGCGAACTCCCCTCCGTGCGGGGCAACCCGAACCGCGCTCCCGCCTCCCTCTGCCCGCCCGGCCGTGCCCCCGTCGCGCCCCCGCCCCATGTCAGCTCGCAGAGCGCGGCCTGAGCCCCGCGGGGCCCGGGCTCCGCTCGTGCCCGCCTCTCCCCAGGGGCTCCCCACGCTCCCGCACCTCGGTGCGTTCCAGCTGGCCGTGTTTCCTGCGGGAGGAACTTGTGCCTCCCGTGACTGGTCGTTGCCGTCCTATTCTCTTTTGTTATCTCTCGGTCGTCCGACTGTGGCACTGCCCAAACGTAGCGCTGCCTTGCAACCGTGCGTCGGTGCCTAGGTGCAGCGAGGGATCCTCGCTCTGTAGGGGAAGCAGGAGTTTCCCCGAGTCCCAGCAACCCGCGTACTTGTGAATTAAACGGTGCAGGTGTCTCACCGTGCTTCAGGAGGCAAATCCTCTGGTTGCTCTATTGGATGGTTATCATCTTTTTAGCATATGTCATCATGAAGACGTTGTTCTTGTAATTGTTGGACCTTAGGCTGCTCTTACCTTGCTTTACTAATCAAAGAATTTTGAAAATAGAAGCTTCTTTTTGGTTTCCTTCTTAGCCAAGCCACCTGCCCTTGCATCCACAGGGAGACTGTAATGAGATGAGAACATTCATCTTAGCAGTGCGCGTGCTGAACAGTGTAGTTTGAAGTTGGCCATTTGTGGTAGGCGTTTCCAGCAGCACCTTTTTATTCCTGGTGAGCACTAGTTCTTGTGACCACCTACTCTCAAGCAGTGTTAACATCTGAGAAATCAGATGGTTATCACAGTTCTGAAGTATTATATTTTAATATTCTCAGTGTTCTTGCAAACCCTTTGACGTGACAGGAGGGAGGAAGGGCTGTGTGGCTGCCATGGAGGTGTTAGATTGTGATGTGGAGAAGACAGGAGCCTGGAGTTCTTGTGTTAAATGGTGAGAATAGAACAGTGATCTGGAGAGTATGGCACGGTGCATGGCATGGTACTGTTTGTTAGTAAGGAGAGGAGAATGTCAGTTTAGCATACAGGTAACTTTATAGTTGGAAGTAGAGAGTATATGCAAAGCAAACCCAGTGTAAGTAAACAACTTGATATGGGAGCAAGTCAAAAGAGATGGATAGAAGAGTGTCTTCAGTGTGGAATCATTGCCTCTGAGCGCAGTGTACGCTATGGTGAGTGTCATTCATCGGGTGATTGATTGCCTGTATTTTGTGTAATAACATTTTGTGCTGAGGCCAGCAGTTAGTTTTTAGAATAAGTGGTTAAGAAAAGCACAATACATTTCTTCCCAAAGACACAACTCTGAATGATCTGAATGGGGAAGAGCAGTCATGCCCAAAAAGATTTATTGTTTGTTCATTATAGGAATTAGAAGAATACTTGCTCTAGATCAGAGAATGCTCAGAGATCTTAGTAGCAGGCAGATGCAGATTAACTCAGTGTGACTTTGCTATGCCCTTTATTGGAGATGGTTTTGTACAAATACTTGTTTCTGAAAGGTGATCTTAAGTACAACTTTCAGTGTTAGATCAGATAATATAGAAAATACGTACGTAGTCAATTCAGAACTGTACAGCTTTCTAGTGAATCTCCACTGTAAAAGTATAATATAGAACCAAATAATTCGACAGTGGGGGGTGAGTGGGAGGGGAAACAGGAAGTTTTGCGTGCTCTGAAATTATTTGAAAGGATATTAAAAAATAAGTTAAAATGAACTTTCCCATACAGGTGTCCTGTTTTCTGGCTCATCTGAGAAGATAATTTCTAAATTTTACAGTTTTGAGCTACTGGAGGTACATTGTAGCAACTGTTTTTTTTTTAATCTCTAAATTAATTAGAGATAGTATCTACAGATCATTTGTTATTTTTATTAACTTTACATCACTCAAGGCACTGTAACACCAGAATTAAGTGAGATTTAAGAAATATTACTAAATAAGAAAGGGTGTGAACTAACTTCTTTTGAGATTAATGATAAAGTGCTTGTTTATGTCAATGCAAGTGCTACCGCCTTTGTTTTGACCAAAATCATGTCTGATTACATGATGTTTTAAAGCATACAGCTTTGTATAAATAATCTGTCAGAAAATTCTCTTGACCTTTTAAGTTGATTTCAGGATGAATATAATTGCAATTGAAGTTACTTAAAGATGTTTATCTCTTCTGTATTAACAGAATTAAAAGGGTAACTGTTTATGCCTGCTGGTGTGAATTTCCTATCCAACATTTATTTCTGATCAACTTATGATTGGAATAAGATCTGGTGCAGAAAAACACGCTGATTTTTTTTTTTTCCTGCAGTCTAGAGGATCTTTCCAACATTCACACTGCATGAGAGTATTACAGATGTCTGATGTAGTTGATATTATCTATGCTTTTTGTGTGTGTTCTGGTTAAACTACTTGTTGAGAGAAACTATAGCAATTATGAATCTCTTATCAGATCTTGTAATGATTTTTGTTGATTTGTTGTATTATTGTGGCTTTAATCTCCCTGTGTGTTGTGTTAGTAAAAGAAGTTGAAGACATGGCAAAGGTTATGCTAATTTAATGGTTATTATATATTCAGTATGTATGCAGTATGATTGCATTTTCCTAAGAAGTTCTCCATAGAAATTACATGTTCTGATAACTACTGTGAGCTCTGTCTTCTCAGCCTAATGTTTTAACTCTTGAGACTTCTCTCTCCCAGGTGTGTGTTCACCACGTTAGATCGTGCAGCAGCGTTCACTTTGTAAAATCGAAATATGTGTGCTTGTTTGACCAACCCGCCTTCAAGTTTAGTCACCAACAGCAATTATTCAGAACATCTGCTGGTAATCTTTTTCATAATAAAATAGTTTATTTTAATTTGCTCTTTTATGAATGTTAGTGGCTTGTATATAAATGGTATTTAACTATTTTTACAGTATTCAGATTATTCTGTCTGATGTCTTACACTTAATATTAAGCAACCTGATTTTCCTGTTTTTTTGTGTTTTTTTTTATTTTTTTATGCTTAAGTTTCACGTGGCCAAATTGTCCAGTTTAAGCTTTCTGATATTGGAGAAGGTATTACAGAGGTGACTGTGAAAGAATGGTAAGCTCAGCTTTCTTAGAAATACTTAAAGAAATTAGCAGGTAGCTTAAGAACTATCTGCAATTGTCAAGTATAATAATCATTTCAGAGAGTATATTTTCTAGGCTACTACTGAAGTCTTTCAAGTTTTGATTTCCACAATTTGAACCTTTGCGTATGGTGACCTTTACATTTTGTTTATTTGTGGTCTGTTATATTTGGGAATAGAAAAGCTAGAGGGACATGGGATGCTCTAATGGCACCATGTACGTAGGCTTTCTTTCAGTGATTATTGTTTTTAGAGATGTCATTTTTTTCCAAAGTTCTGAAGCCCAGCCTACTTACTCCAGAGAATCCACGCAGTTTTATCCTGTACCCCTTCTCCATTTACTTTGACAGAAAAATGTAAATTGTTCCTAAAAAGCCAACAATTAATGATTTAAGCAAAATCAAGGTATCAAGTAAAAGAAGACTGGTGGAATGCCTTGCTCCTTGTACAAGTAGGATCATAAAAAGGCTTGGGTTGGAAGTTACCTTAAAGACAAGTTCTAACCCCTTGCTATGCGCAGGGCTGCTACTCACCAGACCAGGCTGCACAGGGCCCTGTCTAACCTGGCCTTGAGCACCTGCAGGGGTGGGGCACCACAGCTTCTCTGGGCAACCTGTGCCAGTGTCTCACCACACTCTGAGTAAGGAAGGTAAAATAGGAGAAATATCTCTTGACACAGAAGAGAACTTCCTAGAACTTTCCTACTTACAGAATTTTTTCTGAAACTGATTATATACTGGTCTTGACAGGTTGAAACAGAGAGCTTCTTTAGGTTCAAACCAAGTTAGTTTTTTTTGTTTGTTTGTTTGTTTGTTATTTTGAGGTGGTTTATAATCTGTCAAGAAAATTCTTCATAGCAGAAATAATAGTAAAAATTGTATATGTGACAATATTCTGAAACGTGTCATTTCACACAAATGGTTTTGGAGCAGTCTGTCGTAAGGTATATAGCAAATGTATCTGTTGTGTATAATTTGTCATTTTATCCAGAATGCATTTTGTATTGTGAAGATGTACATAGCTTAATCTAAAGAACACACAGCATAGGTTTCTAGTATTATAATAGTTTTATACTGGCATGTGTCTTTTCTCTTAGGTATATAAAAGAAGGTGACAGTGTTTCTCAATTTGATAGCATCTGTGAAGTGCAAAGTGATAAAGCTTCTGTTACTATTACTAGTCGTTACGATGGCATCATTAGAAAACTCCATTACAATTTAGATGAAATAGCGTATGTTGGAAAACCACTTGTGGACATTGAGATTGATGCTTCAAAAGGTATTGTAAGCAGTTTTTCTCTTGCATATTTTGTGTTTGTCAGCTAGACCAGGTTGCCCAGAACCATGTTCACATGACTTCTGGACGTCTCAAAGGAGTGGGATACCACAGCTTCTTTAGGTAGCATGCCCCAGTACTCAGTCACCCTCACAGTGAAAATGTTTTTCCTTGTGCCCTCACAAAGGTTCCTGTGTTTCAGTTTGTGCCCAGGAGGTGTTCCATTCTGTCACTGGATGTCACTGAAAAAACTTGACTATCTTCTCTAAGTTCTCCTATCAAATATTTATATACACTGATGAGATCCACCTATCTCATCAGAAAAGCCATAACTTTTTTCTAGGCTGAACACTCCCAGCTGTCAGCCTTTTTTCATAGGAGGGGTGCCCCAGTCCCTTGATCATCTTTGCTGTCCCTTTGCTGGACTCTCCATTAGCTCCATCTCTCTCGTGTCCAGGGTAGGCCAGAACTGTACACAGTACTTGAGATGTGACCCCTCTAGTGTTGAGTAGATGGGGAGGATCACCTTCACCAGCCTGCTGGCAGTAGTCCTCTTAATGAAGTCCTGGGTACCATTAGATACCTTTTCCGGAAAGGCTTGTTGCTGACTTGAGCAGCCTTTCCTCTGAGGGGCTTATATTTAACTGTGTTTGTCTAGAAACACCAAGATACCAAGTGAGAGGATAGATCACAATTAACCTCCAGTATTATAATATTAAGTATTCTGAGGGCTAGCTAATACTTTGTTAGTTTTTGTAAGAAATTTGAGACTTTATTCTCCTTTTTTTTTTTAGCTGCCTATTTTACACGTGCCTGAGTTAGAAAGTTTAAACCAAATTCTGAAATTTAGCAAGTACTTATAATCTAATAAAATTATTATTTTTTCTTCTTGTTTGCAGGTGTTGCACCAGAAGAAGATGTTGTTGAAACACCAGCTATGTCTCATGAAGAGCACACACACCAAGAGATAAAAGGTCACAAAACATTAGCAACGCCTGCAGTTCGTCGTCTTGCTATGGAAAACAATGTAAGCTTGCTGAATAACATCCTGTCGCATTTTATCCCTCTTTCATGTACCACTTTGACTCCCTGAGAGGATATGGATTAGAAGATAGTACAGTGAGGAATGTCTTGTTTTTTGAATATACTTAAAATGTGTAAAAACCTTTGTAAAGATGGATACAATTATGCTTTCTGATGATTCCGTGAGTAAGAAAGGAACTAGTGCTAGGGCTTAAAACACAGCTGTGTTTCTCTAGGCTGGTGGTTTAGAAGACCTTTTTGTAAGGAAAATAATGAAGTGTTAGGATGGATCCAGAGTAGGGAGTAGGGAAAAACTGAATCTCAGCTTTAGCCATCTTGCTGTCTTCTCCACATTTACATAAGAGCAAACAATGAACTATGTAGTGTTTTGAGGACTTTTCTAATTCTATTTTCGTTTTAATTTATGAATATTCCACTGTTTTTTAAAAGTTTATGGTTTTTTATGGCTATTTTTGAGGAAAAACAAAACAGAAAATAGAGAAATTAGTGACAAATAAGTCTCTTTAAATTAGTACTTCACTATTGTCCAGTAATAAGGAGTTAAGTAGTATTCACTGTTCCTTCTTAAAGTATGCAATTAAGACATATAGTGGGCCTTTTAGGAGATTTGAACAATATTGGATATCTAATAAATCACAGGAAGTGTCACCTGATGCTGCAGAGACAGATTAGTTCTTCAGGGATCCAGCATAGAATGAGGATGCTACTAAACTGTAGTTATAATTAAAGGTATTGTTATTTTACCAAGTTTTGTGATAAGCATAGCACTGAATTTTTTTATTTTTTTTTTTAATGTAGTGTGTGGTTACTCATACTAATTCTAATCACGTGGATCAGATCAGGCCAAATACTAACAGTTAGCATGCAGTGTAACAGTCACAGTGTAGATCTGAAGAAGATGTAAAGGAGTATGAGTCACTCACTCCATCCTTGGAGGAAGCATACTACAGTGGAGGTGTCCCTGAGCACCAGGGATCATGTATTTTGTTGTCCAGCAGCAGGTCCACTCCAAGTCCCCCTTAAGACTTGTAGCTGCTTGGTTCTATAGGCTGTGCTCTGTGCCCTGTCAAGCTTCCTTGTTCTGTGATGGGTCAGTTGAGTTTGTTTTGTGTGGTTGAGTTCTCGGGACTTTCTAGATGCCAATAGGAAGGGAAAAGTTGTCCTGCTATCTGCAACCTTCAAAGCTAGAGAGGAGAAGGTGAAGGAGGACTAATACATGACCCATTTGCTGTAACAGATACTGGTCATTTGCCTCATAAAATGCTGCTGGGTTATACTAACAGACTCTTTAGCAGAGCCTTTTGTGTTAAGACAAGGGGAAATGGTTTCAAACTAGAAGAGGTGAGATTTAGATTAGATTTAAGGAAGAAATTCTTTTACAATAAGAGTGGCCAGGCACTGGAACCTGGACCAAGTTGCCCAGACAGGTGATGGATGCCCTGTTCTTGGAGGCATTCAGAGTCAGGCTGGACTAGGCTCTGAGCAACTTGATCTAGCTGTAGATGTCCCTTTTTTATTGCACAGGAGTTGGACTACATAGCTTTTACGGATCCCTTTCAACTCAAAAGATTCTGTGGCTCTATTATAACTATTTTAACTGCAATTAGGAGCTAGGAGTGCTGGTCACAGAGAGGGAAATAGAATGGCAGATATGTTGCATCAATAGTTGTAAACTGTATTTCATAGTACAGCAATGCTATACTGCTATAAATATACATATTGTGTAAAGAAAGTGTCATAGTTTATTACATACTTTTCAGATTAAATTGAGTGAAGTTATTGGAACAGGAAAAGATAACAGAATCCTTAAGGAAGACATTCTTAATTTTTTGGCCAAACAAACGGGAGCTATCCTACCTCCATCACCAAAAGCTGAAATTATTGCACCGTTGCCAAAATCAGAGACAGTGCCAACTGCTCCAAAGGACAAAGCACGCAAAATTCCAGTACCTATTTCCAGACCTGTTGTGTTTTCAGGAAAAGATAAAACTGAACCTATAACAGGTAAATGATCAAATGTAAAATCTTGAGAAAATGTTCACAGTGGACTACTGGTAAATGCAACTCAATGAACATTTGGTTCCTTTTGATGGGAGTGTTTCAGTTAATTATTAATATATGTGAGAAATAGGAAAATGTGCTCTCTGCAAGATGTTACATAATGTTATTATTTTGTGATATAATTGTTCATGCCTTGGTGAGATGGAGTTCAGTTGCAAGTTGTGTTTGCTCATTTTTAACCCATGTTTCTTCAAATGTATTCTGAAACAGGTTGGAATTTGGAAACACTTGTGAATTTGTTACAGTTTGAGTCATAATATATTAGTAGCAAACTAATTTCTTTCAGAAAAGTGTACAATAAAAGACACTGAGATAAGAAAAATCTCATCGAAAGAGGAAAATAAAAGATTTCAATGTTCAAATAATTAGAATTTCACTCTAAGTTCCAAGAAGTTAATTTTGTCAGTGAATATTTTCCAGGTTTTCACAAGGCAATGGTAAAGACTATGAGTGCAGCCTTAAAGATCCCTCACTTTGGTTATTGTGATGAGATTGACTTGACTCACCTTGTGCAGTTGCGAGAGGAGCTGAAACCAATAGCACAAATTCGTGGAATTAAGCTTTCCTTTATGCCTTTCTTCATAAAGGTAAGAAATGCTGCAGAACTCAGTATGGAGTACTAATACAGATTTTACCAAAATCCTGTGACAGATCATTGTTTTAAGTTTGGAGCTCTATCATCTAAAAAGTTACGGATCACAAGGAGAGTATTGGCTTTTCTTGTTTAATGTACCATTTATCAATTTACTGTTGGAATTGGTTAGATAATATGAAAACATTTGGTTACATTAATGAGAAAGTAGGAGCAGATACAGCATGATGCAGTGAGTGAGTAAGCATCACTGAGTGTGTAACATATTCTGGAAACAGCTGGTAGTTTTGGTGACCTCCATTAAAATGAATCTCATACTTAAAATGCAGTGTAATTGTTGTTGTCTTTATTGGATGCTCAGATGAATGAATATGTTTATGTTGTTTAGATGAATTCAGTATATGTTTTCCCTTCTTCAAACACTTGTACTCATGTAGTTGTCATGGTTTCATTTCTAATTGCTGTCACCACTGAAGGCTGAATGCATAGTTTAGTCTGAAATTTCTGATAATGCTATTTCAACTGGAGTGTTAAGTAAGTACTTATTTTGCTTGCTCTTTTTAGGGGAAATTACTGTTCCCTGAAATAATTACCATCTAATTGGAGAGTTTAGAATGAGATTGCTGTGGAATCTCTTAACTTTTTTTCTTGTGATATTTGATTTTAATTGTGGAACGGGAGATATCTGGAGATATTGATTATTAATCTTTATATGTCTGTCTGACATATGTTTGCTTTTTATAAGTTTTTCCTTCTGTTACTGTAATCACAACAGAATATCAGGACACAAGGAGCATGTAGGAGAGTTGAAGTCACGTTTAATTGCATTGAGGAAATCTAGATTATCAGCCTCATTTGTCTCCCAGTGTTTTCTGCTTTCCATGAACTTCTCTGAGTTATCAAGTACAAACATCTGTCTTTTTTGTTTATGTTTAACAGGCAGCTTCTCTGGGATTATTGCAGTATCCCATTCTTAATTCTTCTTTGGATGATAGCTGTCAAAATGTCACTTATAAGGTTTGTAAACTACTGATATAAGTTGTGAACAGAATAGCCCAGCTAACATTTAATAAGGGCCGTTCAGAATGTCTGAGCCAATTGTAAGAACACGTATCAAAACAGTAGTGGTGTGCTGGAAAATAATTTGAGTATCCAGATTCTGTCTAAGATAAGATTTGATTTGATATAGATCTTATTTCTGTGGTTTGTTTAGTGAAAGTCATTTTTTCACTCCAGCTTGTTCTCAAAAACGCATATTGGTATAGTGATTTCCTAGTTTCCACCTGAAGATAGACCGAGCAATTGTATATACGTATCTACAATGGAAAGACAGTAATTTTGAGTAATGTGATAAGTGATTCTTTGTTATATATTTAAATCATATCTTAAGCTCAGTTTTGATAAAACTCATTTAATTTTTATACAAGGTGCTGGCCAGATACTTCTGGAAAGTAGTATCTAATTTCTTAAGTGATGTATGTGTATATATACCTGTGTGTGAGTGTCTGTGTATTTACATATAATTAGTAGAAATTCCTTTTGTGCTGTTTTATCAGACTCACTCAGATGAATCCTTAGATACTCCTAGCAAGTATACACATTGTGTTGACTGCTTCTGTTAATGTCTGGTTAATGAAACTTATTGTAGGCTTCACACAACATTGGAGTTGCTATGGACACAGAACAAGGTTTAATTGTCCCAAATGTGAAAAATGTTCAAGTAAGCAGTATCTTTGAGATTGCTTCTGAATTAAATCGCCTACAAGCCTTGGGCTCTGCGGGCCAACTGGGAGCAAATGACCTCACTGGGGGAACATTCACCCTTTCAAATATTGGCACAGTAAGTATAAGAAGAATGAGAACTTGCATCTGAAAACTGCATCTGAAGTGAACACCTTAATAAAAGTTTAATATGCAAAGAACAAAATGATGATTCTGTGATTCTGCTAGAAGCTTTTCAAATAAATGGTACAGTTATTTGTTAACTAATACCTCCAGCATTTTTTTTTTTAGATTGGTGGTACTTATGCCAAAGCAGTGATACTACCTCCTGAAGTCGCTATTGGAGCACTTGGAAAGATACAGGTATACTGACTTTATCTTGGTAATGTGAGTGTTTAACTCTAGTGAACTAAGGTTGTCTTCAACGAAAATGTTGTGTTTTTTTTAGTACAAACGTGACTTCTTTATGTTATATAAGTCCCTAGCTTGTGATTAAAAAGTGTTGTGGTATATTTAGATGGTTAAGCAGAGACTTTTATGCCAGTTTCAGCTTTTTCTCTAGAATTCTTTAACGTTCACTCAGATCTGTATTTAATCTTTTAGTTATTAGCAAACAATGTAAACATTTTTTAAAGTTTTGCAACATGGCAATAACATTCACTGTGATTAAGGATAAAACTTGAGACTTAAAGTATTTTAATAATATTTAGCTTAATGAACCAGATGGCTGAATCTACACAGAACTCCATGGGCATGGTGGTTTCTTATTTTCTGAATTTTGCAATTTAATTATTTAATACATTTGAGATCAATGCTGGGTATGACATCAATATCAATTAAAAATACTTCTCACATCTTCTTATGAGCCTCAATTCAGGAATACTTTAGGAAAACTGTCATTTTGGGCACTAACAGTGCAAGAAATTATTCAGGAGAAAGCTTCCAGGTCAATGAAAGTTTTAACTACTTCAGTATTTCTGGGATAGTGGAAACTGGATATAACTGTTCATTATGTAGGTTCACGATATATTTTAATCTGCAGCAGAAACAGTAATGGGAAGCTCTTTTATTTCTGAATGATACTACTGCTGTCTGTATAATTTAGCAAAATATTTGAATTTAACAATAAAAATACAAATTTGTTAAGGGAAGTATTTAATATTTCTATTTTTATTTTACTTCTTTTTCTGATTTTTAGGTTCTTCCTCGATTTAATGGTAAAGGTGAAGTATTTAAAGCACAGATAATGAATGTGAGCTGGTCAGCTGATCATCGCATTATTGACGGCGCTACAATGGCCCGTTTTTCTAACCTGTGGAAATCTTATTTGGAAAACCCTGCTTCGATGCTACTGGACCTTAAATAAAGGAAATTGTGACTAGAATATGCCTTTAAACTGTGTTAGACTGAATAACTACAAAAGCTGACTTTGCTAGCACATGCCCTTTGCTACTCAAGTTCTATTATGTGGTTAAAGGTTCTCAACAGCTGATATCGGTTTATCAGTTAATTGTTACTTCTTTAAATTAGTAGTGCTGTAATTTCTTCTACAGCAGCTGTCAGTTGGTCATAGCGCATCTTCTGAATAGGGTGATGGATTGTCTTTATTTTGCCTTCTGTAATACATATGATTGTAAGACTGACATAAATGAATCACTGATCTATATCTGTAGTATTTTTAAACAGATTTTGAACTCATTTTGTAGGGAAAAACGCACAGGTCTGTGTTGGAAACATACATTTATCTTAATAGATAATATTGAAATTCCCAAAAGAAGTTATGCAAAATCAAATACAAATAAAATACCTATTATGCTTCTGCTGTAAGATGTCCAGAGAGCTTTTTGTTGTATAACAGAGTTAAACTCTCAAGTCAAATGATAAAGGGAGAGTTCATGTTTATTCAAATGCTTACTGATAACATTTACTGATAACTATCAGGGTCATGAAACTCTCTAGAGTATACTGTATTTTTATAGGCTGGAAGTTGTTTCAGTTCTTAAATTCTGCTATTTTGTTTCTTACAGAAAGCATCTGTTTGTAGAAAAGGAGGATCTCGTTAGTTATTCAGACATTAAATAAGTCTGACAGTAAACAGAATGCGTTCTAAAAGTATGCACCATCTTACATTATTGATATTCAGTTACTAGCATTTGACAGGTTAATCTGATACAAATAAGAATTGGTATTTAAAAAAAATATTATGTGGGATAACTGATACAAGGCAAGTAATGAGGAGGTTCAAGTTAATGCCTTCAGGACAGATGGTAATTGCTGCTTCAAGGTAAACTTAGAGATGGTGAGGATTGTAGTGGTTATTTGTTAGGACATGCAAAGAAAATGGTTGGATGCCTTCAAGAAACGTAAGCTGGAAGCAGACACAAGAAAAAAAACAGTTGTACTGCCTTAAAAATTAATTTGCAAATTGGATGTTTTCTCCTTTCTTTAGATATATCAAAAGCTGTCTTTACAGGAACATTCACCAGTATTGTAGACCAAAGTAGCCTGATGCGTTTAGCTGCGAAGATGCAAGGCGTAAGCTACCGGGGTAGAATCACTGCTATCCTTGATGCTGAGACTGAGCAAGAGGAAAGGTGGTAAAGTAGGTGGGGGATATACGTGTAAGGTGCTTTTGTATTTCTGTTGTGGAATAAGGTGCTTTTATATAAGTAATTTCTTGAAAAGTTTGACTAATATGTTGTGCATATCACCTATTTCATTTTTATCAGATCTATTTATTCCTAATAAATTTTTTAAAGGCACAAATAATTGTAGTGATACTGTCTTTATATGTGAATTTCGTGCAGGCAATCCTGTACTTATTATAAAGAATGTACTGCATTTCAGACTATTAAAAGAACAGAGCCTAATGGCTACTCTCCTACAAGTATACTACTGTGGTAAGGGCTTAGTCTGAATAGCATATATTTTTAGTCTTATGTCCATGCAATAAATAAGTTGAGAAAACAAAAGCATATGATAGAAAGTGATAAAGTGATCTTGAAATATTTTAGAGAAGAATTTTGCGCACAGAAGAAGTTTGAACTTTCTGTAACTCTCAAAGACCCAGGAAAAGGAAAGGTAAAACTTATTTTCATCTAACTCTTAATTATCTGTCTCTTTCAAGGGGACAGGGCTTGTATATATATATTAAAAAAGAAATAATTAAAAATCCTGTGGATGTTGAACCTCTACCAAAACTGGAAGAAGGAGTACCTGTATCATAAAGAGGTCATTTTTACTTTTGCATAACTTTCTCCTTTGCTTCTAACGTATCCCTGCCACACACAACAAATGTGCCCTTGAAGAGTACAAGATAAACCTGTGAGTGTCTTTTTAAATAGGAACTGGTGTTTGGATAGTCCGTGATAGACTGGAGAGGGTGAGTTTTTTGTTTTTTATTATTACTGTTGCTATTTACTTTTCATTATGAAGTTCTGCGTGGTAATGGTAGGATCTTAAGTCAAGCTGATAATGACTGAAAATGTTTTCTTCAAACGGGTGATATTTTATATAGGTTATTTTAAGTATTACTTATTATAAGTTATCAAAGTATTACTTATTTTATATAAATAAGTTTCATCTTCATATTTGAAATCCTTATAGTGCAATCTAGGTTAGAATGAATCAGTTTTATGACTTCTGTTTCAAACAGTGATTTTCTGATAGTTGCTGCCCCCCTTTCCATCTGACTGAAGAGAAAGATATTAAGCATCAAAAATAATAACAAAGTTAAAATGGTCTAAATAGTCTGCCAAGTACCTTCTTGTAGTTGCTGTTTACTGTAACAGTTGTTTTCCTTTTATCTTCTCAAATGTCTCTTTGAAGAAATAGAATGTTAAAAATGTTCTATGATTGGAAGCATGTAAAAGGGAGTGGTGAGCAATAACCCCTCTGCATACCATGATAAAAATTCTTTTTCTGCCTGGACTTTGACAGTTTACATGGGAGTTCTTCATAATAAGCACAGGCAATGAATAAAATACTTAATTTTTATTTTTAATCTGGTCTAATTAATCACCGTTACTGATTAATAGCACTTATGCAGTACTAAGCTCAGTTATCTTGCAGAAAAACACTGACAGACTAATTAATAATAATAAAAAAAACCCAAAACCAACTTATTCTTAGTTTTCATTACGAAGCATAATGAATTTGGTTTTGTTCACTTTTATTAATCTCATAAACAGTTTATGGGAGTCCAGTCATGTTCAGCAAACTAGGAAGACATTAAGAATGGTAGGTGCTGGGGGGTGTCCCAGAAGTGCATCATGTGATACCTTCTATTCTCAGCACAGGCTAAAATTAGAACTAGACTGACATTGCGTTGGAGTCTTAGTGAGAGCTCCAAATGGTTTTGATAGTACAAGCAAAATTTGTAACTTACCTATGCTCTTGCATGGAAAGCAGTGAGTCATGGAAAGTCTTTGAAAACCAAATATTTGAGGTAAGTTGTTCCAAACTCTCCCAGATGCTTGGAGATCTTTTATGGGGTGAGGGGGGAGATTGGATTACATGAAAGTAATTTGTGTTTATTTTACAGACATGTTTGGGTATTCACTTCTGAATTGTCCGTGGCACTGTGATTATTATGTCTTCTTGTTTGTCAGGAAAATAACAAGATAACCCTGTTATTATGTAATTAAATATCCTGGAAAATAGAATCATATACTTAGGGCCTCTTTCATACTTCATGGTGCTAAAGTAATGTGTATTGAATTATCTACGTTCCACATTTTGCTGAGTGTAAGTTTTCACTAAAAATAAGTACTGTTTTCATTGTATAGTCTGAAATTGGCTTTGTAGTGCATTTATGAACAAATTTGTGGAGGTTGGAACCTTGATGTATCTTTTCTGTACAACATACCTTAAAAGATTTGTAGTTTTCTACCTGAAGATATCTGAAAACAGGTACATTGATAAGGTAAATCACTTTTTCTCAGTAGAAGACTAATTCTGAAAATAAGACAATTTAAATTGCAACTGCTGATTGGAGCAAAATGCCTCATACAGTGTTTTAGTCACTGGTGTTGCATGTTGGGATGAGGAATGGAACTATTTACTATGAGTACCACTGAAAGAGAAGTTAGTTTTTCAAAGTACAGCAAGGAAATGTGATCACATTGATGCAGGGGAGAGAAAGATCTCATTACATAGGAGAAATGATTGAATCGCTGAAGAGGAATTGAATTCCTAATTGAGTGCCAGACAGCATTGTGCCACGTTGGGGAATGTCTTTTATATCACCTGCTGAATCCTGCCACTCTTCCTTAACAAGTAAAGAATGGTTAAGTATTCTTAATATAGAAGTGTTGGACCAGATTCTCTTTTTTTTGTTTTTTGTTCAAGTTTTATAATATGATTTTGTGCTGTCTTTAGAACAGGAAGCAATCTTGACAATTTAAAATTAGTATTGCTTGGCTGTACCTTTATGATTGATTTCAATACAGTCAGACTTTCCAAACAACTATGTTAGCAAAAGATGTGGCCAACAACAGTGGCAGTAAGAATGCTTTTTAGAAGGGTGTACTTATAGGGACAATGAGAGTATCTTCACTGCTCTTAAAAAAAAAAATGTATTATCTCCCTAAAGGAATGATGATTTCAAAACATTAGCCTGATTCAATTGGATCTTGACACTCAGGAGGCCTACAAGATTGTGAGGGAGATACAAAGAGTAAGAGAAGTCTTTTTTAAAGGTAATGGATTACTAACAGTACACTACAGTGTGAGAGATACTATTAAGAAAATTAATATAAATAAATGCACATGCTAATACGTTTCCAGCAATGTTTCATTATCTCTGAAGTGCAAAATTCCTTTCAGTGCAAGTGTTTATACCACTCAGGATGCAACTGTCGTGATTAATTACCTGGAATTGCACAGATCACTAATTTGTTCCTGGGAGGGGAATGAATTCTTATATTCACATTTACTAATGATGATCGTTCTCAGTCTACAATTGTAATGAATGGAAAGAAACAGTTGTTCTGAAGAATAATGCAGGAGAGATTGTAAAAAGATCCTTCATACAGGTATCTTTTGGAGAAAAATAGTTCGAAATTGTACATTCAAGTTAGTATTTAACTTGCTTCCCAAAGTGAATGTTGAAATTTCTTATACTTTCTAATTAATTTTTTTGTCACTATTTATTTTAGTTATGTGAACATCTTTGATAATAGTACCTTAGTTTAATGATCCTCTATGGTAAATTCTATAGTTCATTGTATAATGATTTTGTTGAAAACTGTTTTTTGAAACTAATTACCATTTTTACTTATTTATATTGTATTTGATTTCATAAAAATTAACTGGGTATAATTATTTTGTACATAGAAAGCAATTGGTAAAATTAACCATATTCCATGATATAATCAAGGAGATATGGCAGTATTTTAGTATTCATGTCACTGTCACATGCACTGAGGCACTGAAATTCACAGCTGGATTCCTGTGGTTGAACCTGAACATGTAAAAACTATGACTGAAACTGCAGTTTGTATTGGGTCATTCACTGCTGTGAAGACACTTTGGGAAGTCAGAATACAGAAGATAAATGAAGAATTACGGAAAGAAAAGGAATTCAGAGAGAGGTCTGCAGGAAGGTAGGTAAACTGTACACGATATATGAAAAGCTAGAGCCCTCTTTCCAAACTCATCCACAGCCTAATTCTTTAGTCTTTACTGCAGTAGAATTCCCACTCGTTAGGATCTGGCAATATGTTCAGGTCAAGCAATCTGATGTGTTCTATGATAAAAAATATTAGCATATACCCTAAATCCAATACAGATACTAAAATCCTCTCCTGTGTACATGGTCTAATTTGTTGTAATTTGTTTTATTCTCGATGGAAGTGTTAACAGTCTTTTGGTCTAATCTTCTGAGTAGCCATCAATTTCATGAAACGTGAAGAAATTTAGCATTTTTGAAACCATTCCTCATTTGTCAGTTGTTTGAAATGGAACAAATTCAGAAGTTAAAAATGGAAAATAAAAGCAGAAAAAGTAGTTGGTTAATAATTAAAATTCTTGTTCAAGTCCCCACTGAAAACAGAGCTACAAGAATCCCTAGCTGATTGATCTTGTTTGATTGAACTTCTGTTTGGTGGAACTGAAAGCTTCCTGTTCCACCACGAGATTATTTCAAAATTAATGACTTTGGAACTGTCACTGTTCTTGTATTCCCTCCCTCGACTGATAATATAATTAGCATCCAGAAACAATATTGTTACTCATTCAAAGTAACTACTGCCTCTTTGTTGTTCCAAGAAATAGAACGGTTAGTAATTTTTGCATGTTTTCATAGCTGCACCACTAACAAATGTTCTTTCTTTTGTAGGTTACTGCTTGTCTGGGAGGAGAGAGCCACTTTAGCAAAACTCAAAGAAAAAGTAATGAATGAAGATGGAAGAGCAGTTTTAAGGATAGAAGAAGAAGAATGGAAGGTATTGTGTATTGGTATCAATATTGTTTGGACTGAATGATTTGATGTGTTTGAAGACTACTACTTACATCTTTACACTCACAATTGTATAAATAGTAATCATGAAATACTCATGTTTTGCTTTGCTAGTTGTGAATTGAGATATGCAGTTGTGAGAATGTAAAAGCAAGCTGATTTTTTAGTTCCAAATATTAAGTATTACTCTGCAAAAATAAAAAGACTTTGCTGCATTAGAATTGAGTTTACATTGCAAAATATGAGTTTAATAAGGTACATCTTCATTTTGTTAATGCACCCAAACCACTGAAATATCTCAAGATGAAAAACCTCTGTGTTTAGATGCACAAAAAGATTTCTTGTTGAAAGTAAGCAAACTTTCTGAGTGACAGTGAACAAGTTAGATTCTCAGATTCTTGTTTCTAATCCATTGGAATTGGCTAACTGTAGAATCAATAACAGAATGGAATCTAGCAATGAGGACAAGTTACAGAGATGGTAGCTTTATCAATGGAGGAATGCAAGTGCCAGTTCTGTGAGGAGAATTAGACCATGTTGAGGTCAGTAAGAGTAACAGCCCTGCCCAGCAATACTCTGGTGTTCAGTATAGGGAAGCTCTGTTCTTTGTTTGGAATTCCTAGCACTGGACTGTTTCTATCCTGCTCTCAACTGCTTGTTGTTTCCTTTAACAGAACAGAAAATGTCATTTAGATAATCATTTAAGGGCAACAATCCATTTAGAGGAGCTTCATCCTCAGTTAGAAAGCCTGAAACTTTGCAAGCAATGACAGTAGTGCAGATGTCTAAATCCTGGGAGAAAACATTGTGCAGATGAAACTGATGTAACGTTAGAATGACCCACACTGATGGCGTTCTTCTTTGGATGTTACAGTTTAGCTTGAAGGAAATGCTTATTTATTTTATCTTCTCAAATCACAATACAGAATGTTAATGAGAAAACAAAAATCCTACCACTGCTTTCTGCCTAAACCCATATTCTTGTTTATTAAGCTGAATTTCTTTGGGTTCCTATTTCTTGTCGTAGACATTACCTTCCTGCTTATTGAAATTAATCCATCTCCAAGAATGGCAGCTTCATAGAACTAGCTTGCAGAAAATTCCTCAGTTTGTTGGCAGATTTCACAATCTTGTTGTTCTCGATCTATCCCGGAATTCAATAGAAAGTGTACCTAAAGAAATTGGTGAGCTATACTTAATTTTATTTTATATAGCTTTTCTAAGAAAATTAATGTTATGCAAGTATGTGATTTCTTGGCATTTTACCTCCCTAACTTTACAACTGTGTAGATAAAAACATTACTTATATTTGGCAGTTAGATAGAGATCCTAAGGCCACCAATTCCCTATAAATGTAAATGTAAATAAAAATAATAAAAATAACCGTGTCTTTATGATAGTTCTCCATGGGGGGGGGGAAGCTTGTAAGCACAGTAGGTATTAGACATAAGAGAGCGTTCTTAAAGAAGTGATATTGAAAAACAGGCTTCAAGATCTGAGTTTGTGGCATGAGTTGTCCTCATGAGTTTGTGGGTTTTTTGAAGTACTCAAGAAGAATTCTGTGCTAGAGGTGTCGTCAAATCCTTTAAATTTTTATTATTTATTTATATATCATGAGAACACAGAACTCTTCTATAACATTATTAAGATAACAAAAATACATTTATACTTTATTTCAAATGCGATAGATGTTCATGCTCATTCTTTCTCGCTTGTGCTCTCTGCAGGCCAGCTGACTGGCCTCCAAGAGCTGCTTCTCAGTTACAATAGAATAAAGTCTGTTCCTAAGGAAATAAGTAATTGCATCAGTCTGGAAAGATTGGAGCTGGCTGTCAACAGGAATATCTGCGATCTTCCTCCACAGGTTTTGATTATTCTGATTTATTTATTTTGTGTTACATATTTTAAATTTGCTCTGTGTTCTTATATTTGCTTTGCTATTGTAATGTCATAACTAATCCATATAAATGCAAATGTTAAGAGTATTCGTATCACTAATCCAACTGGAGACAACTGAGAAGGGCAAATATACCTGGGTAGTTGCAAGAGCTAATCATTGTCCAGGTAAATGAGCATATAGTACAGCAATACACTTGATGTTAGTTTAGGCTGAAGATCTTCACTGATTTACCCCTCTTTGGATCTGATACCTTGGCACAGTTAAATTCCCTTTTAAGGCTGAAAATACAATTTTTGCCACCATATAATTGAAAGCATCTTTACTTGGACTTCTAACTATGAAAAGGGATTGTGTGATTTGGACAATTTCCTACGCACAAAAAGTTGAATTAATTTTGTTCTGAGAAGATTCTGAAAGCAATTAAAAGGGAATAAAACAACTGCTGGCATACTGTTGAGCTTTAATTTGGTCTAACCTATATGTGAGAAAGACTTGCATTTCCAAGTATTAGTCTCCTAGGTACAGAAATGTCAAGTATGTAACCATATTTACTTGTCCTAGTGTATAAAAAAAAACACATAGTAGTGGTGTTAGTTAGCATTGCAAAATTGAGTGGATACACCAATACCCAACAAATCTTCCAAGAACAGCATACACAATTAATCAGTGCAGAATTCACTGAAGCTACATGGATACAAGTTCTAAGATTTAATGTAGAGCAATAGCTCTTAAAGTAACAGCTCATACTAAGTATTAATAAATACATAGTACTTCTCTGTTGAGGTCATGGTATTGTGAACACCTGAAATTAAAATTTAAAGTAAATTTAGCCTGATTATATGTAAATGCATACTAATTCTTGTTGGTCCAGATTTGCAATCAAACATCTTTGCATTGTCTGAAAATTACAAAAAGCATTAGATTGCATGATTCACCAAACAACCCAGGTGTTGCAGCACTCACTGAGGCTATGTTTAATTTTTAATGTCTTGCTGTACTAATAGACTTCACAACACTGAAAGTTCCCTCCAAAATGCCATCCACACGATATAAACCACAAAAAGCTAAATATTTGGTTAATGAAATACAGCAAATTGCATGGAGAAGCACCAGCTGAGTGTGAAATATTTTAATATGACAGTGATATAATCATAGAATTGTTTATTTTGGAAAAACCCTCTAAGAACATCAAGTCCAACCCTTAATGCAGCCACTGCCATGTCTACCACGAAAACGTGTCCCTAAGCACCACAGCTACACATCTTTTAAATATCTCCAGGCAGTGTCTTTATAAATCCTTCTATCTATATTTGGGTTGTATCTGTATTTTAGTCATGACATTCAGCATCTCAGCATTTAGGGCACTCACCCTAAATGGAATGAGGGAGATTTCAAATCTGTTTCAAACCTACACACGTACCCTCCAGCTAAGTGCTCTTTCTGCACATTCAGATTCAGTTAACGTAACTCAGAAACCATTCTATGCTTGCAAACTCCAAAATGTGTTTTAATGTTAAATTTTCTTTGTTTCAGTAAACATGACTTGATCAGTGCTGTAATGGAACATCAATACAAAATTGCATTAATTCTCTTTCCTTTCAGTTAAGTGATTTAAAGAAGCTTTCACACATAGATTTGTGTATGAATCAGTTTACTACCATCCCCTCAGCTCTTCTGAACATGCCAAATCTAGAATGGTTAGATATGGGGGGAAATCAACTCCAGAAACTTCCTGATGCCATTGACAGGTAAACACAGCTCAAAGCTCACATTGTAGTCTGAATTCTACTGTACTGAAATTCTAATGGTTAAATCCTGTTTCAAAAGCTATTTTAATGTTAATCTGATGGCAAACTTAGGATTTATCAGCTTTTGTGTATTTTTGATAAGTTGGATTAAATAAATAAATAAATAAATACATTCACTATTAGTTAACAAATTAAATGTTTCTTGCTAATTACATTTTCACGTAGCAGTTTAGATAGTTATTTTGCATATGGGATTTTCTTTGAGAATTTTATTATTCTTTATGTGGCAGTTAAAAATAATCAATTTAGAAAATATCAATCATTAATACAAATTTTCTAAATCTTGACTGATTAAGGAAATACCCACTTTTACAGAATGGAAAATCTCCATACCTTATGGCTCCAAAGGAATGAAATTAACTCTTTGCCAGAAACCATTGTTAATATGAAAAATCTTAGTACTCTTGTTCTTAGCAACAACAAACTTAAGGATATTCCTGCTTGTATGAAGCACATGACAAATCTGAGGTAAGAAAAAGAGACAGAAATATAAATACCAGCAGATAAGTTTAAAAGCCTCCCTTAAGTTGTATATCATCAAGTGATGCTAAGGGAAGAGAACAATGAGAATCTGATCAAAAAAGCTTTGAGAAGCACAATCCATTTGAAGAATGTAATCTATGATAGTCACACTCCCAAAGTTTAAGGAGGCTAATACATTTTTGCACATCAGGGGCGGGTAAGCTCTAATAATCTTTAATTTGTAAAGACAGGTCTGTAAGCTTTATCTACATACAGTCTCAGTTGTTCCTGGTAGCTATTGTAGAGTGTAATGGTTTGGGGGGATAAGGATTCGGAGGTGACGTTCTGCTGAAGTAAGGAAATGTCTGTTTTGTGGGGTTGATCTGGCCTCCTTCCTACAGCTGTTAGAATATCCTGTGCAAAATTACCCTAAGGCAAGCATCACTAATAGTCAAGCCATGGTACACACGGAACAGATGAAGAGGGTGGGCTCAGAATAGACTGAAGCTGCACAGACTTAGCTTGCAGTTAGAACACTAGCATTTGCATGCTGGTTTTAATCTGCTTATCTGTAGAAGCTGGATGACGCTGACAGTAGAGTGAAACCCAGAAGACAACATGATAAGAACTGCAATGTTTTCTCCCACAGCAGTCAGCTTGTTATTATAAGAAATCTTCACTTAGTTATCTGATTCTGTTAATGTTGCTGGTTTCAACTTAAGACTCACAGCATCTGGAAGAATTTCCTTAAACTATTTCTTTTGTTCCAAATACCACCTCATAGATCTTAATTCAGTTTCAAAAGTTGCTCTCTCTGGCCAAGATGTAGTGCAAGCATAACCTTTTCCACTGACCTGACAGATTTGTCAACTTCAGAGACAACCCACTGGAGCTAGAGATAACACTCCCTCCATGTGAGAATACAGAAGAAGAGGAGGAACAGGAAATGTTTGGCATTGAATTCATGCACTTGTACATCCAGGAATCACTGAAGAAAACAGGTATGGCTTTTTTATAAATTCCAGTTCCCGTGGAATGAAGTGACAAAGAGAAGGTTAAGCTGGGTAAAAGAAAACTATGAAAAGCCTAGGATAGTATTTTCCAAAGTCTGCAAGCAGAATTTTACTGAGGTTGGGGGTGTGCTTGTCAGAAGCTGGCACACTACATCTTCTCAGGAAAGCATGTTCTCTAGCAGAAATGTACTGACGTGATGCTGCTCTATTTTGCAGTTATAGCGGAGTTTGGGTCTTCTGACACTGTCCTGGCAAGCTCAGTGTTCTGTTTTTGGATATTGTCCAGATGGAGACTACTAAAACAGGATGTAAATCTCCAAAATCCAACATTTTTTAGCAGTGAAATTGCAGCACCTGATAAACAGATGTTTCTCACAACTGCCAATGTAAAATCTTTTCTCTCCCTGACAAAAATCCAGTCACCTAAACAAAGCACCTCCCACACTTTCATCTCACGTCTAAACTGCTATGTCAAAAACCCCTGCTGCTAGTAATCTCAAAGGAAACAGATTAAATTTCTCTGCGTGCTTAATGGTTTCAATAAAAGATCAAAATAAGCACTTCTGAACAGATGTGCAGGTGGCAGCTGTTACTTGTAGAGAATTCCATCCATTGAAGATATAAAAATGTTCTTTGATCTTCCATTCTTTATGTCACAAGGGCTTAAAAGTGCTCTTCAGAACCCTAAGCTAGCTTTTTTATTATCCATGCTTTATGAATGAATAACAAGAATACATCAGGACAAGTGGTTTAAAAATAAGTTTTATTCTTCAATGAATGCTCCTAGAGCTGATGAAATAAGTAGCTAAGAATACTTAGATAATTTAGGAGGAAATACAAAGCTATTCTGAACTTCAAACTGGAAACAAATTAATTTCTCTTATTTATCCCACTGTCTTTCAGGAAATGTGGAAAGCTGCACTTCTGATGCTGCTCCTGTTATAAATGCTAATGATGAAGGAACTTAACTGTGAGTAGAAACTATCAAAAGATATTTCTTCCTAACACTACTGCTTGCAATTAGTTTCAAGTATTCTTTGGGATTTTATTTTTCTAGTAATGAGAACTGCTTTGCATATTTGTAACTTACAGTGAAACTGGGAAATATAAAATCATTTCTTGGCATGAGGAAAGACTAAAACAGGTTTTCTGTAAGCATCAAGTCTGCTTTTTAAACAATCCAGATAGATTTTTTTTTTTTAGCTTTTTGCCAGTTCTAAATCTGTATCTTGTGACGTAGTTATCTCTGGGACAGCGGTCAACAGGACATTCTCCAAGGACACAGAGGAATCTGTATAATACTGTAGTGCAGCTCTGTATCCTCGATGCTGTAAATATCTGATCCGTCCATGATCAATCAGCAGTTTACAGAGGGAACCTATCTCCTTTCGCTCTTCAACAGTGAGGAGCCTAGTTTCACAAAGGTGGGGGGGAGAACAGAACGTGTTAGGATAATTTTGTTAATTAACATCAGCAGTTGAGCTTAGAAAGACTACTAAAATCACTGTAATTTCACTTCAAATCAGGCAAGCATATATAAATATTTATGTTCATGAAAATTGTTTTTAAAGGAGAATGTTTCTATACAATAATTATAATACTACTACTGTAAAATGAGTCATTTTGAAGACCCAAACCAATTTCATGTTCCATGATACATAATTCTGATTTTTGCAAGAGTTTGTACGGTAGGAAAAAAAATAACAAAACAAACACATACCCTTGTAGAGCATCAGAACCAGACTCTGTTTTACTGCATGTTTGGTCATGCTCTGCTGTGTTGTTAGCATGATCTTCACTTTCTTCGTTTGTAGAGGCTTTGGTTATGGTTTCTCTCATGCCACAAGTGGCCCAGCTACTCATCCTCTGAAAATAATGAAATTCTACTGGTCCAAGTCCTACTGATCTGAAGAACTCTCTGCCTACATAATGTGTCCAGTCACATTTGTGATGGCAACACAGTGCAATAACAATTCCAGCTACAGGCTTAAAGTCTTCTTTGTTCCTTTCATTGTCGTTGTCGTCATTTGAACTGTTAGAAGCCCCTTGTGCTTTATTCTTAGGACGTTTTGGTGCAGGCTCTTCACTTTCTTCATTACAGCAAGTTGCATAACTTTCTACCAAACATCTCAAAGCAAGATCTGGAGGGAGGGGAAAAAAAAAAAAGGAGAGTGAAAGCAAGAGCAATATGCACCTTGCCTTTACTTACATAGGCTGTATTGCTGCTGGGAATGTGCTTCCCACAAAGAACAAAAGTGTGCATCACAAGTCAAAAAGCAACAACTTTGAAAATAGCTAAAAATGAGAAGCATGCTGAGAAAACATGAAAACCGAATATGCTAAATGATCTCTTCAGTCTTTCTTCTACCCCAGTCATGCTGAAATATCTTGTTTACCAGACTGGCATGTAGTAGGAGGATCTCCTCCCTTATAAAGCATGCAAATATTTGCTCTTGAAGTTTGACATCCAGGACACAATCTATTTAATATATATGCTTCTTAATGTCCATATATTTTTGCTTCTTAATAATGCATATACTTCTTAAATGTTTAACTGTGTCATCTTTATAACAATACCTATATAAGCTTATATGTGAGAGGTCTTTCTCAACTTAGTAAAGCATGTAACTTTAGTGTAATATTTGCAAATTATCAGGACAGAAAAAAAAAAGTTCTTATTGTTTGCTTGGGATATGTATTCAGACAGTCAGTATAAATTTAGAAAGAAAAATACGATGGTGTCAGCTGGTCTCAACAGCTGACAAATACATCACCCATGGCCCACACTATCCTCTGGTCTACTCTGTAATAAATTAGAAAGGTTTCACTTCTGTCTAAAATAAATCTTGTCTACTATGATCCATTTTTCTGTTCTACTGTAGTCAACAGATTTAGAGTAGAATTTCTGTGTTCACCAACAGATGCTTACAGGGAGAGAAAAGCATAAAAGCGCTATTTGGAAGATCATTCCCTTCAGAATGTAGGGCTTAATAATATCCTGTTGTCCTGTGGTTAACCCATATAATACATACCTGTGGCAGCACCACACAAATGCTTCCCAATTCCTACCACTGGTAGTTTTTTCTTCTCTAAAATAGGTACCTTATCTGGTAAACAAACAAAACAAAACACACAATGACCTGTATTATGATAGTTGGGCAAATACTTGTTCTGGATCATATTACTTCAGCACATTTAGCAAATAAGTGTTTACCACTACTAAAAATACAGTGGTTTGTACAAACAGTTATAAGCTACATTTTTTATTTTTTTTTTTAATGAGAAGCAGCACATGCTGTGTCTGAGAAGCATCTGGTTATTCTTAAACAACTCAGCCCTGGCCAAAAGCAAAGAATATATTTTAATGCTGTTAGGAATTAACACTCTTCTTCCTGAGCAGCAACAATATATAGCAGTAAAACAATTACCAGGAATTATCTGTGGCTGAGAGAATAGCTCCAGTTAAACAGTAATTTAAATACTTTGCCTTTTATTAAAATACACTTAAAAATACAGGATTTTGCATTTATGCTAAGATAAATTTATCCATTTAACCATTCCAGCCTTTCCATGCTAACTATGAAATGTAAGCATGACATTAGTGCAGCTCCTGAAGATAGCTGTTCCTACATACTCTGTAGTACTGATTTGAGTATCACATCAGTGATACACACAACTTGTTTCTTCCTGCAGCTGTAAAACTAATGTCTATAAACTTGCAACTTCTTAAAAAACAATAACAAAGTATTAGTTTGGCATTTTCCACCTATGATGTCTAAAAAGCAGAAAATTTCAAATTCCCACTTAATAATTAAAATTGTTCCTTTTTATATGTACGTGCACCGTTGATGTGTCCAGGTAACCACCGAGAACCAGGTATGCGTGAGCATGCTATGTACAAACTGACTTAATATCCTGTATTCAATTCTAAAACTACACCTCTTTTTCAGAGGTATGTAGGTCAAGAAATAACTTACTTAAACATAAGTGCTGAATATCAACTTGAAGCCGTTCAAATATAGAATCGCTCCTTTTATGTTTTCCATCCACCTATGTAAATAAAACAAGATAATTAAATAGGACTGTCTGCTAATAATTATAGTTTTGCTGCAGCTCTTGTTGACCAGCTGTTCACCATTCAAGTCAATTTCCAACAGTAAGACACCAAGACTTTTTTCTAAGTGTACTGTTGGCAAAGCATGGAACATGTACAGTCACACTTTAGAACTTTCAACGTTTTAAAGACTCAGTGTTATTTTGGAAGATGAAAAGCAAATGCTAACAGCTTTGACAACAACAGTTCAGGAGCTATACTTTGCTATTATGACAGTATCCTCTTTTACCTTGAATCTTGTAGTTGCCCTTTCTACAAGCAAAAATTGAATATTTTCAACATCCCGTAAGGCAACATCAACCCAGTGAGACAGCTTTCCTCGCCCAGCTCCAAACTCAACAAAACATCTTCCTGGACCAAGCAAATGTAATTTTTCCATGTTACCTAAAATAGAAGCCTACAAACATCAAAAGATTACTTATGAGCCACGCAAATATATGGTGATGCCTGATAAAAAAAAATCATTCTTCCACCAAACCGCAGAAAAGTTTTTCAAGTCTTTCTGTGACAGATTAGGAAAGAGATCCTGTATGCAACACAGGATAAAAATTTTAATTTCTGGCTAACTAGCATTACTGTGCCACAGAACTCCACTCGGTAACTCCAATTTATTCTAAGTCGATATAAAATAAGAAAATATATATGAAAGCTCAGAAGAACCCTACGGTGTACTTCAGGAGCCTAATAAATCTGTTACTAACACTTAGCAAAACAGCTGTTCTTAGGTTTACAAATATATGTACATGCTAGTATTTGAAAAGCCTAGAATTTTAAAGCATCAGGTTTCCTCTGTATAACATCTAACACTGTGCACATGCAGTCATTAGAACATCTTCACCTTTTTAAAGACATCCATAGCAGTAACCATACCTGTTGTTTCAAGTGTTTGGAAGCGGATTCCCCATTCTTTGGGTCACTTAAGGCTTCCTGTAAAGCCTGGTGAGACAGTACTTGTTCTGTAAGGTCAAGTTCCAGACCTGCATACAAATGCAAAACTTTTCAGTATAGGTTTCAAGTGTTTCTGTTTTTGCAACATATATGTTGCAAAACTCATGTTCAACTTGCAGCTCATATTCAGATACAAGCTCAAATTCTAGCACTAATAAAATAGCCTGTTGGGAGCTTAAGTCCATCACTGTAACTTTGTAACAGGAATATATTTTTATCTGTACCCACACTCAGGCAGAAAACAAACAAACAAAGGCACAGAAGGAAGAGAAAGTAGCTATTTGGACAAGAGATCAGTGTTTCATCATCCTCTCTTCTTTTTTTTTACTCTGCTGAGTAAAATTTAGCTATTAGAGGATCGCCCACATCTTTATTACTTCAGATTTGTCCAGTGTCAAGTTCATCTAATCTTTTCACAAATATTAAATGACAAAAATAACGAGGAAACATTTAATCTATTCAAAATGTATTATTTTTAGTACCAGGTGAACTCACCATTACTTGCTCTTTTCAACTTGATAATTAAGTTCTCTAGCTCTTCTTTGGATAGGGAAGAGATAGTTACCTTTTTAAGGAAAAAAAACACAAAGCAAGAAATTTTATTTTTGCCAGTTCTTTAGCCATGCCATAAACAGCAGTATGTTACATAGGGCAAAAGCTTTAGAACAAATAATGTGTGCTCACCTGATTTTCTGGTATTTCTGCTGTATCTTTTACACCTGCATTAATATCTTGAACAAAGTAGACCTTTAAAAAGCAAAATAAAACCAGTCTGATTCGATTTATTACTCTGAAGTGAAAAGCTAAGCTCTTGAGTGCTTTCATCATAACACACAGCAGTCAGAATGCACTGCAAAAGAAGAGATTCCAAAGAAAAAAAATCTTTTCCTAAAGTCCAATCCTGAGTCCCCAGCAGAAGCTACTGTTCTAGCACGTTTTTACAAGGTAAATCATATTAGTAAGAACTAAGCTGTTAGTGCTTTCTAGACAGTGACAACTTTATGGCTGCAGCAGTGATGAGGCAGACAGGTAGCGGTTAAAAAGTCATCATGTGTCATCTTGGAACAGCTGAACGTGCATCCTATTTGTTCCTTCAGCCTTGTTCCTTCCTGCATCTGTCAGACACTAAGCTTTATCGTGACTCACTGCTAACCTGCACGAAGCTGGCAGGGCTAGTTAGGAGAGTGCCAGAGGCAAGGAAACATCTGCAGCTCCCTTTTAGTTTTGCTTTTCCAGGGCAAAATGAGTGGTTTGTTGGCACTGTGAGACACTGTTCTTAGAGAATGTTTCTGAGAAAAATCCATTCCATGTTTTTATTCGTAACTAAGAGAACTGAAAAGTTACACCGTAGCAGAATGTCATGGCCTGAAGCAGTGATTGAGCACCTGGTGGGAAGGCAGGGCCAACCCAGGGGAGCTCAGGTGTGTGCAATGCCCCTGAGTGCAGCCAGGATCCACCCCTCCTGAGACCTCATTTAAGGGTTGGCAGCAGAGTTGAGGGCATCTCACTGGAGATCCCTGTGCATCTGAGGCCTTCCAAAGGTAAGCAGCTCTTTTCCTTTGTTTTTGTATCTGCTGCATTTGGGCTCATTCTCATTTGCTGTAGCTGGAGACTTTGCCACCCTGCTGCTATAGCATTACTTTCCATTGCACTGTAGCATTACATGGACTGAGCTACAGCAGAAGGAGATCTAGCAGACAGGGGGCACAGAACGTGACTTCCATTTTGGGTGAACAAGCACAGAGCTGCAGTGCTGTGCTTCTTGCAGCAGCTGTCGGTGAGGGGTTTCGCTGTCACAGGGCAGGGATGGCTGTGCGTGGCTGTGACCAGGTGCTGAGTGCACACTCACCGGCTTTGGCTTCTCTCTTGAATTACATTTCTTTAAATGTTTTTGTAGTTGGTCTTCATACACAGTACTGAAAAACAAGTAGCACCAGTATAGTGAGACCTCGGATTAAAAAAAGAAAAAAAAAGTATTTTGGATATACTTACTGGTTTGGATCAAGAGGGCACGGAATTCTTTTTCTGTCATTTTCTTTCTGGTTAAAAAAAAGCAAAGTTTTGAACAACGCGTCAGTGTGCACTCAGCGTCCCGTCGTACCAAAGCAGCTGGGGAATATCCGAGAATCGCGGCCCGTGTGCTCGGAGGGGTGTGGGGAAGCGGGGCCCGAACCGACGAGCGGAGCAGCTCGCAAAGCCGCCGCTAAGGGCAGCGGCCCCGCACGGCTCGGCCGGCGCTCCGTCCGCGCGGGTCCCGGGCGGCCCTTCCCGTCCCCGCGGTACCTCGTGCTGCCCGTGCTCCCCGCAGAACCGTCTCCCGGGGCCCGGGACCATTTTGCAGAAGCGCCTCTTTCTCCGCACGAAGAAGGCGCACCGTCCCGGTGCCGGCCCTGCCCCGCGCCCCGCGCCGCCGCCCGCTCCGTGCGCCGCCATTTCCTTCCCGGCGCGCCCCGCGCTGCCGCCATCTTGAGGCCCCTCCTGTGCGGGAGCGGGGCGGCAAACTCGAAGCGCAAGATGGCGGCGGAGCGGCTGTTCAACCGCGAGCTGTGCGTGCAGGTGCGGGGCCGCGGCTGCGAGGAGAGGTGAGCGGCGGGCGGGCCGAGGCCGGGCCTGGCCTCCGTCCTCGTGGAGGTTCTGCTGTTCATCTGGAGCCTTTCTCTTCTCGTCCCCCGCTCCTCGCCGCCCCTCAGCCGTCGCGGGCCGCGTCGGTGCCGCGGGGTTGCGGTAGACCGAGGGAGGGGAGCGGCCCTGGGCGCGTTCTGCGGTGTCGGAGCGGCTCTAACGGACGGGATCCTTAGAGGAGCGGGGCCGGGGGAAGAACGGCTCCGGCAGCGCCTGAGGGACGGCGGCACCGGGCGGCTGTACGCGGGAAGCGCCTCTCACGGAGCGGCCGGGCCTGGCGCTGCTGTCGGAATGCGCTGCTGTTTAATACAGAACAAAGCTAAAAAACAAACCGCCAGCCTTGCGCTGACTGAGGAGCTGCGCTGCTAACTGCCGAGGAGCGCAGCAGCAGCCCTCAGTTGTTGACGCTTCTGCCCAAATGCCCCGTGTCGCAGTGCCACCCGGCTCCCGCAGTGTGGCTGTGGATGCGCCTTCTGAACGCCGTTTGCTTGGCTCATTAACGAGTTGCACCTTTTTGTACGCAGGAGATTAAATGTTCGAGTGAATATTGAGCTGCTGTCAGCTTCTAACCCTGTTCATAAAAAGGTTTGTGGATTAGTTGTGTTTGTGTTCTCTGTTTTTTCTGTATTTCCTTGTATGGTGGGACAGAGGGGCGAAGGGAAAGCAGAGAGAGATGCTGCTCTGTTTGTCACTTGAGTTCTCTTCTTCATGGATCTTCATAAACTTGATGGTTAGAAGTATCTGGGGACCTTCAGAGCAGTGTAATGGCATGCCTGGCCATGGCTCTTACTCTGGGGTGGAGCACCAGCAGTCCTTGCAGAGTCCTCTCCATAGCTAATGAAATGACAGCTTTGTGGGTGCCACATGTTTTAGATCAATGTGTGCTACTGTCCTTGAATGCCTGGGATTCATCCAGTGGGGCAGGGAAGAAACAATGCACTAAATTTGCAGTGAAAAAGTCTTCCTTAGTAAGATAGCAGTGAGATTACTGCTGGGGATTATGAGATCTGTTTTATGTCTAATTTGTCACTTGAACTTTATTTCTACCTATCGTGAGTTGTCGTTGATTGGTTGTAAAGTTAATGAGGAAAGTTGGTGTGTGAGTGGAGCAATTTATTGTTATTTGTTTAAAGCCTTTGCCAACTGCAACAGTGTAATGCTGTGTGGATAAACTGTTCATCTGAGAACTCCACCATGTCTCAGCCTGTGTGAACGGGGGCCTTGACAGCTAGCTGCACACAGGAGTGATGAATCTAAGCAGATAGCTCCCTGTGTTCAGATGAGTTCATGGGCTGTGAAACCAAGCACGGTTTTATCCTTCTCAGCTGCCTGTCCGAGTGGTTGTGTGCCATCAGCAGTTTCAGCAGCTAGCTCATGTAATTGCTGAGTTTGCTTTTAAAGCTCCAGGAGCTGTGTCATTATACCTGAATTACTGAAATATATTTTGGTTCTGCGTGTGAGCAGTGCTCACGCTTCAGTTCTGTTGGAGGACCTGGTTGGTTTTCTATTTGTTTTACTTCATCTCTGTTGGAGTGTATTAATTCTTTATGTAGATTTGAGCATCTGGTGGGTGCTGGGTTGTACCTGGTGCTTTTTGTGGCCTCAGCTTTGTAATGAAGGACTAATGCTGACAGGGATGGCAGCTTTTCCAAAATGCTGTGTTGACTTCCAGTGAATGAATGAGTTCATTTCTAAAAGCAAAGTGGCACATTGCTACGATTTTCCTGATGTGCTTACTAGATTCTAGCAGCTTCCATTTTGTTTGCTGTGCTAAGAGCTGTATTCAAACAGATGGGCTGCTCGGTGTGAGCTGGAAAGCTGGCAGTTATGGGAGTGATGTTTGTGATCAACTGGTTGATCACAAGTGGGATCTGTACACTCTCTAGGGATGGGAGAAAAACAGCAAATAATTTTATTCATTTAAAATAAGAACATATGTAGAATTTTGAAATACTGCTGCTGAAAGTGGTATAATTTTTGCATTATTTTTGTGAGAAAGTTTTCTTATGTTGTTGTTTCTTCCCCACAGTATTATTTCAGATTGAGATTACACTGAATGTTAATGCTTTCTCCCTTCTGAATTAGTTGTTGTAATTCTTATCTTTTGGTTGGAAAGCACTAGTAGCATTAAGTGTGCTGCTTGCAGCACTACTGTACAGTACCTGAGCAGTCTTTCTGAGTGGTGTGCAGTGTTTGAAGTCATGTGTCACTTGCTTTCTTTCCAGGATTTAGCTGTGCAACTGACTGACGATGCTGATCCTTTTTTCCTTTATAACCTTGTCATATCAGAGGAAGATTTTCAAAGGCAAGTGAAGTTGTAATGTTTGTGAATGCTTAGAAATGGTAATAAAGAATGAAATAAAGTTTCTAGAGTTTAAAGATTTATCTTAAAATTTGGGTTCTAGCATTTCTCACTTGTAGACTGATGCCATTGTTCTGGCAGTGCTGCTCTGTGGGGCAGATAAGTGCAGGACAGGAGCGGCTCAGGTGCAGATGTGGCAGAACCCTGACACCAGGTTCCCTGTGCAGCTGCAGCACTGCCTGCGTCTGCTGTCTGCCCAGCTGCTTCTTGGAGACTGTTACATGTTTGTGAACTATGTTAAGAACGTATTCCAAGCAGAAAGTATGTTTGTGTCAACACAGATTTAGGGCTTGGTCTTGTGGGTGTTTCGTTTTTTATATTCTTGTTGGGCACCAGCCACAAACAGTTGAGGTCTTTTTTCCTTTAGAAAAACCAAACATGTATGCACATTATCAGCATGAGGCTCTAAGTAAAAGCATGTAGGTAACCAGATGTGCAGAATTCAGTATATCATTACATGGTCAGTGTGTGAGGTACAGCTGCTGCATATGCTCTTGCAAATCTTTTGAGTTCACTGCACCTGTGGTGAGGGTGCAGTTCCACACACAGGAGGGGAGGTGGTGTCTGCAGCAGGTGCTTTGTCCTTCAGTGCTCCGTGTGGCTCTGCTGAAGGAGGACTTCTAGCTGAAGGAGCACTTGTGCCACAGAAACTTTTTTTCCTTCATGCAGCACATTTGCAAGGTTTCTTGAAGTTAAAAATATCCTTTGGTGATTATTGGCCAAGTCATGACTGCATTTCTTCAGTGGTCAGGATTGAAAATCACATGGCAGACATGAATGATATGATCAGAATTGGCTCTGTCGACTCGTGTAAACAAAATACTTTATTTTTAGGAAATAAATTACATTTCTATATATAGAATATTCTATATTTAATATAATATTTCTAATATCGAATATTTTCTTCCCTGGTCTGTTCATGTAGTTTAAAATCCCAGCAAGGTCTCTTGGTCGACTTCTCTGCTTTCCCACAGAAGTTTATAGATCTGCTTCAACAATGCATTCAAGAACAGAACAAAGATATCCCAAGGTAAGTAATAAGAGTACCACATCGCTCTGTGTTCTGAGTGTATGAAATATTCATCAAATAGACTGAGTCAGTGGAACAGGGCTCATTTAACTCTTCAGTTGGTTGGGTGTTGCTGAGCCCAAATGTTAAGAGATCTGAGCGGTGGTGGTGCTGCCTGGTGACTGTCCTGATGGCACAGCTGAAGCTGGAGAGCTAGCAGGTGTGCAGGGAGGCAGCACTGCCAGGCTGGGAATGCTGCTGGAGGGCTAGTCTGATTGTAATGGACTCAAGTATAAATAAATCATTCTCTTTCATTTCAGTGTTCAGATATAAAAACAGGAGGGGGTGGATGTGAGGTGTGCTCCTCTGTGTAGTGAGGTGTGGGTGCTGAGGTGCTGTGCAGCACACCTGGCTCCAGCAGTTAGGGTGGCTCCTGGAGTACGTGCTGTGTGCTGTGAACTCACCTAGGCAATGGGATGTCTGAGAGGCAGGACTCTGCTTTCCGTGAGGAGCAGCCTGACCTGGTTTGGGACTTGGGCTCTAAGGTGGGCTTCTGAAAATTTTACAACACAGTACTGCTTGTTGGTGTGGTTGCTTTTTTACATTTCTTCATAAAATGTGCGAGCATTCTAGTAGATACTTATTTCTAGGAATTAAATGTTATAGTCCTTTTAAAAACAAACGCACGACAGCCTTTTACTGCATGTATAAAAATGTATTTTATTTGAAAACAGCTTGAAGGATGTACAAGTAGTTGCAGTAAATATATGTTAAATGTTGTGCTGTTTTTGTTTTCTCCTAGGTTTTTGCTGCAGTTAGTTTCTTCAGCATCTGTTCTGGATCACACACCTGTCTCTTTAAATGTAGTGGAGACCAACCCTTTCAAACATCTGACACATCTCTCTCTAAAATTCCTTCCAGGAAATGATGCAGAAATAAAGAAATTTTTAGCCAGCTGCTTGAAGTGCCTTAAGGTAAAGTGAAGGCTGCTGTGGCTGCCACTAAGTTCTGGTGCTATGTGCACTTGGGGGTGTTTTTTCAGTCTTAATACCTCAAACGTATGCACAGAATTGTGTAGTTTGGCTTGTTTTTATGTTTTACTTCTGTTCACATATGTCATTGCATGTAGTTATTTGGATGCCTGGTATAAAATTAAATTGTTCACTTTAACAGTGAAAATCTTACATACGCACTCAGCCAAGTTGTAGAATTTAAACTGGCACAAGAGGTGTTTTACAGATGCGTGTGCTGTTCAGCCATTGAATGCTTCAGTGTTTGGTGCTTCATAATCCTGTGCTCACCGCAGACCAACTGCAGAAGTGCTGTCCTGTACGCTTTCTGCCTCTTGTGCACTGCGTGTGGGAAAGCACACGTGTGCGTGTGTAACTCTGAGCCTTTATGGCTGTGCCTCGAAATAGCAGTTACAGCACTGATGCAGCTGATAGCACGTGAAGTCTGTACAAAATTAATGCCCTCCTGCTGTGACTGTTCTCTTTCTCGTTCATTGTGTTCTCATGCTGACAGCATGACTAGTTAAGTCATTCTTGCAAATTAAATTTCCAGTATTTCAACTGATCTATTACTAATGGAACTCCTTTGTAAACAAGTCTTTATGATGTGATTCTGCTCCCTTATGGAAGCTTGGTGAAGAGTATAATGCAGGATACTGTCCTTGCCTTTTTTTTAAATGTACACATTATACTGTATTCGATATGAAATTTGTTTCATCAGATGCTTTTTCCACAAATACCATGTCTGAGCAGCCAGGTAGCCATTGTACAGTGATGAAGTGGAAGCTAGGTAGTGGCATTTTGGGAGCTAAGGGCTTGTCTTCATATCAATTTGTACATAGGAAGACAAAACAACATTGGAAGAAAAGCTTAGAAAAACTGAAGAGGATTTTACCAGGCAACTGAGCTTCACTCAGCAGGTAACGTATGTTTAACTTTCTGTGTACAGCTGGGAATCCTTAGATTTGCAAAAACTGGAGCTGTGATAAATCAGAAGGCTTAGAGATTATGCTGCTTTACTTTTTGATAATTATTATTGTTTTTTGTTTTATAGTTACCCCAATGTTGGTTTTGCATTTATGCTTTGAGAGGATGATGATAGCTCTGGGTCAGACCCCACAAGTAGCAAGGTAGCTCTTCTGACCAACATGACACAAACAAAAAATCCCTTAAGACCCCTATTGTGGAGGGTTTTTTGTAATGGAGTACTTAGCTTATCCTTGTAGTTTCTGTGCAATTGGGGCTACCAGACTATTTGCTGACTAGGGATGGAGAATGAGAAATTGAAAAAAGGAAAAGGTAATTCTGAAGACCTTGGTTTTTCCTCTTTCCTTCCTACGAGAGCAGTTTGCATTTAAAGCTTTTAAAAGATGCAGTGCTAGGGAACAGCTATGGTCTGTTTCAGCACTCTGAAGCCGGAAGAAAATAGAATTGGTAACGAAGATTATTTTATTCACGTAAAGTCAAGAAGCTGCAGCTGAGCTGCTCAGTACCTTTTCTGTTTGTATAATGAATGGATACTTTGGATCCTTCTGCTGAAAAACAGACTGCTAAGGAGTAACAGTAAAGAATCGTTTGGTATTTATTGAAATGCTGCAATCTTAAAACCCATGCTGTGTTTTCTAAAACCCTGAATGGTTGTCTGACTCGAACAGAGCTTGTCAGAGAAGAGCAGAGAGCTGAGCAAACTGAAAAATGAATGGACGTCGTACACTGCAGCCCTAACGAGCAAACACACGCAGGAGCTGACAGCTGAGAAGGAAAGAGCTCTCCAGGTATGAGAGCTGCAAAAGAATTAACAGTATTCTTATGTGAATGGTTTCATAACTTGTAATCTTCAGTTTCACTGAATGACCGTTGTTTTGCTGCTCCCAACAGGCACAGACTCAGTACCAACAACAGCACGAACAGCAGAAAAAGGAATTGGAAAGTTTGCATCAGAGAAGTATTCAACAGCTGCAGAACAGACTCTCGGAACTTGAGGTCATCAATAAAGATCTAACAGAACGGAGATACAAAGGGGACTCTACAGTCAGAGAACTGAAAGCAAAGCTTTCTGGAGTTGAAGACGTACGGCTTATTAATTTCCCTAACCAAGATCTCTGTTTTTAAAGCAGTAAGGCTGCCTGCCTATGCTTGTAATAAAAAGTATGGCATATTGAGTTTTCTTCATTCTACTTTATTCTTACTATAATTCGTGTATCTTTTTAAATTTGTTTTTGTGTTTGTTTGTTTTTCCTAAGAATAAAAACCCATTCCTTCCCAATATTGCAGGAATGTCAAAGAGCGAAGCAGGAGGTGGTGGCACTGCGTCGGGAGAACACCGCTCTGGATGCTGAATGCCATGAGAAAGAGAAACTCATTAACCAGCTCCAGACACGGGTTGCTGTTCTGGAACAAGAGATCAAAGACAAAGATCAGCTGGTTCTTAGAACAAAAGAAGTGCTAGATGCGACTCAAGAACAAAAGGTTTGAGTTTTGCAATCGTTATTGGATAACCAGACTTTGTTAGTGCAGCAAGGAAGTTTTCAAATGTAGATAAAGATGCTGAATTATGGCATCCAAAGTATACTGGATTCATTTTAATGAAAGCAACTGCTGTTGTAACATTTTGTGGCCCTCTTTGAAAAAGGGGGTGAATTGAAAGCTCCCTGTTGTAGTTTAACCAAAAATCAAGGGCTGACTGTCAAAGTGTTGCTGCAGTTCTGTGTTTAAAATTCTGAGTGGTCTATGTTCCATATCTTCATAGCTACAAAACATTTATAATTTGTTTATAGGTGATATTGGAGGAGAATACAGAAAAAAAACTAAGTCATATTGAGAAGCTTGAGACAACAATTAAGTCGCTGTCAGCTGAACTTCTGAAGGTTTGTTGGAATGTGCTGTTTGTGAGCTTTATGTCAGCTTGAGTGTTCACAAGTTACTTTGAAAATACTTGTATTTTATTTTTGTAGGCTAATGAAATTATCAAGAAGTTACAGGGAGATCTGAAAACCCTAATGAGTAAATTAAAATTGAAAAATACGGTAACAATTCAACAAGAGAAACTACTAGCAGAAAAAGAAGAGAGACTTCAAAAAGAACAGAGAGAATTGCAGGAGACCGAACAATCTCTTCGAATGAAAGAGCAGGAGGTACTGCACCATGCTCACACTGCAGGGCACCGTGTAGCTGGTTCCTTTTAAATCCCTTAAAATGTTTGTTAATAGCAGTGAAGGCTTAATTTTTTACATAAGAACTTACTCCCATGCACCTAATACATTTAAATGCATAAACAGCCTTTCATTTTTTCATGTTAAAACTGACTTGTGAGAGACATTCATCCACCTGAAAGAAAACAAAAATCATATTGTTGGGGTACAAAGCCATGCACCAAATGAACCTATGGGCTTCAGAACACCTGTCTGGGGGAATCTGACTGAGGCAATAACAGTGACAGGGTGAACTTCTTCCCTGTGCAGGGCCCAGACCTTAATTTATCATGGAAAATTTTATTTCTATTATTTATTTTTTTCTTCTCTATTTCTTTATTTTTTTTCTTCTCTATTTCTTTATTTTTTTTCTTCTCTATTTCTTTATTTTTTTTCTTCTCTATTTCTTTATTTTTTTCTTCTCTATTTCTTTATTTTTTTCTTCTCTATTTCTTTATTTTTTTCTTCTCTATTTCTTTATTTTTTTCTTCTCTATTTCTTTATTTTTTTCTTCTCTATTTCTTTATTTTTTTCTTCTCTATTTCTTTATTTTTTTCTTCTCTATTTCTTCTTCATTTCTTCATTTCTACTTTTTCTTTTTCTTCTTCATTTCTGTTTTTCCTTTTTCCTTTTTTCTTCTTCTTTCTTTTTATTTTAGCTATAGTCTTGTCTGAAGTCCAGCTAGAAATAGATTATTTTAAAAGAATTTTCATGTTGATTTTGCGTAAAATTGAGTTCTAACTTCCCTGATCAATTCTAGAACTTCTCTGATCCTTCACTTCTTATGTATATGATAATTTTTCTTGAGTTTGTAAATGAGTACTGTGCTTCTTGATAGTTTATAATTAGTGTGCTGATATTGCAGGTTTGCAAGTTACAAGAACAGCTAGAAACTACAGTACAGAAACTGGAAGAAAGTAAGCAGTTACTGAAAACCAATGAGAATGGTAGGTTTGTACTGCTGTATCTGTGAAATGATGGGATGATTAAGCTGCTGTTGAAGATGAATGGAAGGCAAATGTACTGATGCATCTGTTGCCTTCTTGTGAACAGCTGCACTTCCCCTATGCCTTCATGAAGGGCTTGACCTTTTTTCATCTCTTTAGTAATCACGTGGTTAAACAAGCAGCTGAATGATGTTCAGATGGTGAAGAAGATGGAGACTCCCAGCAGTGCACATGGTGCTGTTAGGAACGCCCTGTCACCTTACAGCGTGGTGAGATACACATATGTGTAGATAACAGCCATTGTTTCTTGAAATGCATGACCTGAATTATTTTGCTTGTTTCACTGCTGACACAGTACCATGTGTGCTGGTGCTAGCTGAGGCGCTGGCCATCCAAGAGTGCTAGAACTAGCTTTGTGATTGCGAAGCACGGGATGAAAATGAAACAAACCCTCAATATTTGTGTTGTGAGGTTAATTTGCATACTAATGATCTTTGTGTGGATTTAGAAGTGAAGTTTACTCTTAGGTTTGGAGACTCCTATTAGAGAGATTTAGATGTGAAAATACAAAGTTAACAAAGACGGTCTGAGCTTTTTTTTACGAATGATAGCTTAGTGGTTCCTGTACTTCTGTCCCCACGTGTGCAGCTGTTTGTTTCATTTAGCAACTGAGTTTCTTACTTAGTAATGGAAGGGTGTATTCAAGCAAAGATGTCTGACTCACAGATACATGCCTTGTAATTCATTAATGTATTAAATATGACTTATTTTAGCGTAAGCTAAAAATAGCAGCTTAAATTAAAACTGCACACATTTCAACTTTTAAAAAGCTGCTGCTCTCCTTAGGAACAGACTCCTGGTTTGCCCTCCTGTTAGAAAGACTGACTGGGTGTGTTAACACTGTACATGGCAACTTGTTCAGTTTGGAATTTTAAATCTGTACAGTAAATGCATTGCAGTAATTTTCTTCTCCTTTACAGCTGTGTCCCAGTCTTATTAATGGATTCTTTCTCTACAGCTTGACCGACCTTCCTTTCCCAGCTCAGGAATCAGTCATCCCATTTCTCCCTTCTATGCCTTCCAAAAGCTTGCAGAACCGGCGTGCAACAAGACCAGCAGCGCGCACTGTCCGCTTCCAAAGGTACGCGTTTGGACTTCTCTGATCAGCTAAGAGTGCAACATGTCAAAGCTCGTTCTTCTGAATCTTTCTCAGGATGCAGATACTGCACATCCTAGCCCTGCTTAATAGGGGTGATATGCTGAGTGCCAGCTGGCGTGCTTTTCTGTTCTTCAGTGCTGTTTAAGGCATAGAAAACTGAATCCTTGAGAAGCCTGCTCTGAATACCCACTGCTGGTGTACCGCTGCAGCTGTATTTAACCTGCACATCTTCTGTTTCTGCAGATTCAGTTTAACTCACAGGTTTCAAAAATGGATCAGCATTCAGATGTCCAGGCAGTGACTACAGCAAGTGGTCATCCAGCCAATAAGGAAAAGTAAGTATCATCTGTTGGATGTTTAGCTGTTTTCTTCCCTTTTTATAAAGCCCTTTGTCTTCTGTGGATATCTGGAATTGCACGAACACCTCCATTACCAAGCTCATCCTGTGAGCTGCTTTTCTCCACTTCCATGTTTATGAATGTTGTGGCCAACTCCCTGCTCACGATTCTTGGTTGTAGGCAATGAATGAAGACTGCTGCTTTCAGCAGCTGGTCCCATCTGGTGCCAGGTCCGCAGCTAGTGGGCGATACAGTCACAGTGTTGGTGGCACGCTGTTCTCATCTACTCAGTCACGGTTAATGGTTGAATTACAGCATTCACAGGAGCTCTGTAGTTCTACTTGAAGTTGTTTTTTGTTGAATGAACCTTTATCCACAGTTGCTGTTAGTATGACTAAGTTTTGTTTTATTTCTAGCGGTGATAATTTGGGGCTGGAATCCAAGTATTTCAAGAAAAAAGAAGACAGCATTCCTTTACGAGGGCTTAGTCAGAATACACTTAATTCAGGTAAGGTCTTGTTTAACTATTTCCACATATATTTCAAATGTACTTAAAGGGTAATAATAGTTACGGTTCTATGAACACTATCGTGTTTCTGCTCTTCTGCAGAGTACTTGAAACCCTTCTTATCCAAAGTCCAGCCATCACCACCAGCTGCAGTGACTACAGCTTCAGCTTATTTTCCAGGATAGTAGCCGGGGATATTAAGAATTGTCTTTTAACTGTTTTGGGGGCAATCTGAAGATGTCCTGTTTTGACTTCAGTAAAGAAACTATCAGGGTGAACTGACAGTTTTGTCTGAATCGATTTTCTTTGAGAAAGGTATCTTATTTGGGTGCCTGTTCAGCTGATTCAGGGAAGATAAAGCTTTCAACAGCCTCAGCCTTAATGGTGACACCTCTGTACTTCAGTCACTGAGTTAAATGCTGGATTTTCTCTTTGCCTGTAGTCTTCCACAAAACCCAAGTAAGTGGCACTGACTTCTGTTACAGTATTTGACAAGTGTGACTAACAAAGCGTGTTCCCTGTATTCCCTGATACGGAATGCGATTCCTCTCGTCATTCCTCTCGTCCTTTCAGAGAAAGGATGTTGCTGTTTATTTTAATAAAGGTCAAGCTTGTAAGTTACCATGACCCCTTCCTCACCTGCAGTTTCAATTCTGAACCCTTGCTTAATTTGAATTTTAAATCTATATACAAATAATGTAATGGAAGATCCTAAATTATTTCACTGAGGATTTAAAACTAAGGGTAAAAGATCTCAGCCTGGGTTGCCTTAACTTCTTACCCATCTGTGAGTACTACATTCCCCACAAAGAAGCATATAAAATACTATAAAACAATGTACCTGAACATTGTAACAGATGAACTAAAGCTACCTTGTACTTACTGATCTTACTTTACAAATGTAATAGTGCACGGAAACTCAGGATATTCCAACATTCAAATTGCAATGACTGTTCAGCACGTTCTGCTATCTAGGTTCAAATGGTAGAATCATGTTTCAGTTTTGTTCTTAAGTATGGCAGGCAAGCACTTGGAACTTCCAAAACACACTTATTTCAGAGACTGTCTACGTCTGTTTTTAAAGTTAGTTCATGCTTTAGATAACTGCAGCTGAAGACTGTATATTTAAATGGTTTGTTTTGCAGTGCAAAATGTGTATATCTTTATAATCAGCACCAAGTTTTCGTGTATCCACTTGTTCTGAAATGTAAAGCTTCTATAGAAATATTAAACATTTATCAAAAACTCTGCAAAGTAATGTTTTAAGAGTACTGAGTTACTGTGTCCAGCACCGCAAGTGCCAAGAAGAGGTAATAATGCCAGAGTTACTCACTGCTCTTTAGGCTTTCCTTCCCAGCTCCTTTGGTTCCCCATGCACTGCTGCACGAAGTGTCCCCGTGTGGCAGCTGCCCGCTGTACGGTGCGTGCTTGCACTGCTTGTTCTAGCTCAGCGTTACTGGGTATAGCTGAAGGTGAAGTGGGTCTGTCTCACATGGAGCTATGTATGAACTGCTATCAAACAACAAGCTGGTAATTAATTCAGATGCCATCAGTACCTACCCTTCCTGGTCCTGTCCAAATATAAAAGAAAACTGAAGAGGATTAACAAATTTCAGAACGGGAAAGGCAGAACTGCAGTGCACCGACAGCCAACTGACCAGGTGAGTGATTAGTTTATGCAGACCACGCTCAGTAGAACAGTGAGGAAGCAGGCTGAACGCTGCAGGCAGCTGGTGCTGCTAAACAGAAGGGAGATACCCATGTGCTGAGGGCAGCCTTAGCTAACAAATGAAGCATAGTAGCAGAGCAGTGCTCCAGGCTTTTCTCAGACCCTGCTGAAGTACAGCAATATGACTTTGATTAAGGTTGCAAATGACAGGAACAATTATTTAAAAATTCATTAAAATCTTCAGCTTTATTAACAGTATATTTACATACTTTTTTCTTGCTCTCCGTCAACCGTGGTGAATGTTCAAAGGTAAAAAAGCATTAAGCAATAACCACGAGATGAAAATGTTTTAAACCTATACAATACTTTATACACAAATTTATACAAAGGAACACTTAAATAATACAACCGGACACAAAAATAGATACTTTTAGAGAAATTCACATCTGTAATTGTATAAAGCTTTCTTCTGTACTAAGGGGTCCTGAAAATGTAGGACTAAAACATCAGCTCTGTAATGTAAAAGGGGTTCTGTGACAGTCCTCAAAGGCCACTATGTAGCACACTGCTGTCTGCAAGGCTATCAGCTTATAGTTCAGTCTGGATTCAAGTTTTGAGGTCCTTGTATGATTACACAAACATCAGAAATATAGTGGTATAATAAATGGTATTTATGAAAGCGGAGTTTTAGAGCCAGTATTAAAATTTGTAGGCTCAAAACACCCACTTAATATTTAAACAAATGTTTAATACTACCATTTGCTCAAAAATAGAGTAAATGCACTTACATAAAAATAACTTTTGCCGTTCAGCGAGCGTGCCTGTAGTTCTTGTATTAGTACAAACTTTAAAAAACAAACAAAAAACCAATAACTCCACCAAATGACTTTTTTAAAATAGACAATACCAGTTCACCTTTCCCCTACTTGAGTACATTTACATTAAGGCTTTGAATCGTCTGACCCAAGATTTTACAATGTTAAAATGAATGGGTCCAGATGGATGCCAGTGTGTCTCACTGAGACAGTGTGAGTAGAACTAAAGCTCACCACCTTAAGGGAACAGAAGGACACATGCTCATACCTTCCCTATATGCTTTTGTCTCCCAACTAGAAGCTAAAGCTTAGTAGTAACAGTATTTCATGGCAAGAGATAAGTACTTAATTTTTTTTTTTTTTAACAAAGAAAAAACATTAATTTAATGGCAACATCTTTGGAAAATTTTTTTAATTCTTAGAAATTTCATGCAGAAAGATAATTCTTAAAATTACCTCAAGAAATTGTTTTTGATGGAAGTGGAATGTGTATCCCAAACTGCTGATGAAAAATGTCTATAAAGTCTTCCTGGATGCTTTTGTCATACGTTTGTGTCTTGCAGTAATGGCTCTTTAGCTTCACTGGGAGCTTGTGGGCTGTGGGGATGGCCGTGACTGCCGCAGTGCTTCTTCCAGTTGCTGGATCGCACAGTTAGGTTGGTGTGCTCAGGAATGAACAAGGCAACAAGTAGTGCCAGCAGCACAGAGCACGCCCCGAATAAGAATGGGGGCCCAGGAATTATAGAGTTCTGGGAAAAAAACAAATAGCATCAACACAAAAGATTACACCTTTAGCAGTGTTAATGTACTAAGATGGCAGAACTACGCACATATTCCAAGTGGGAAAACCTTTCTTGTTACACTTGGCAACACGGCACTTCCCTGTGTGTGGAGCCTCTGAGAAGAAATCTGGACAGATGAAGTCCTAGCTTTAGAAGAAGGAACAAGTGCTGTTTCCTGCTGCTTGCTAACTTCCTTTCCTAGGGCAAGTGAAACAAAATAACTCTCCAGCAGTTTTCTGTGCTTTTTGTACCTCTGAAGCTCGACATCAGCTTGTAGAGCGTGCTCCTTGTGAGGCAGACTTGAAGGTGTCCTGCTGGCATCCTCTCCCTGCTGACCTTAACTCTTTCCTTTTGCTGTTTTACTTCCAGACAGCTGCCAGTACACACACATTGCAACTGTATGGAAGTAGTGCAGAAGAGTTCTCCTGCATCCTGAACAGTGAGCATTCCCACTGTCATTCCCTTTCACTGCCAGCGACAGACAGCGCAGTCTTATGAAACTGCTGTTAACAAATAAAAGTACCAAAGAAAAGCAAAGTAAGGCAGAGATTCTGCTCTAAAATTAACCAGTTAGTGAGACACAGCTAGACAGCACTGAACGTAACAGCTGAAGGTAAGCACTGCCTTATGCTGCTGCAGCCAGTACAGTCAGCTGCTGAATATTCCTATTATCACTTAGGAGCTAAAAAATAGAGGGCTTGGATAGAAGGCTAAACACCACAACTACAGTGCATGACATGTGAAAAGTAAATACAACTCCAGGGAACTGCCCAGGAGACAAGAAAGCTGGTACATCTGACTCCACTTTCTTCCTTCTCTTTATAAGGGGGTTTTCTGTTGCCTCTTTGTTGGATTCTCTTTGAAACTACAGCAGCAGCTCTTTTTACATGCTTCGTTTGCAGTTAGCACAGTGGAACATAACAGCATGGTACTCAAGAACTAGTTCTGTTTTTGGAATCAGTAAGTAAAAGAATACCTGTTGTAAGTGGTATTGTGTGACGACAGTACCTCCTGATGGTGATTCAGGCACGGGGAGTTCATTCAGTTCAACATGAAATATGTAGAATATAAAGCCATACAGCGCAGGTCCCAAACCATTGCATAAGCCTCGAATTCCTGTTATCATCCCCTGAACAACACCTGAGAACAGCAACATACACAGTCATCCATTTATATTCATACTTACATAAATAAGCAATCAATTCAATTCATTATGTTGGTTTTCTAAACCAGTGTAAACAGGAAGACTTTCCCTGGTGCCGTACCACGGGTAGCGACAAACCAAGGGTGTGGAAAAATGGTCCTATGGTATAGTCAAGGCTCTTCTTCCCTGCCCCTGCAGGCCTAGAGTGTGCCACGTTTATTCCGAGACCTTGTTATCAGTCTCACGTGGCAGAGGAAGCACTGCACAACAAAGCAAAGCTGCAACAAAAGTAATGAAAATAAAGAGCATATCAGTTTTGCTAAATATTTTACTGTGGTTAGGATTGGCTGAATGTTCTGCCTCTGGGACAGGACCTGACATGCACATATTGCAGCGTTAATGCAGCTCGGATTCTTAAGGTCTGACCTATGCTCAGGTGCACGGGCTGCCACGGTTAAGGATGACTCGCTACACGCGTTGGGCTTCACAGCATTCTTTGGAATTCAGAGGGTTAAGGGAACACGTACCTTGTTGGTCAGCATCAGCAGTTCGTGAAACCAGTGCACTTACAGCTGGGAAAGTAATACTGGACATGGCTGCAACAGCTCCCGCTGCCCACATCATCCTGCAGGAATTAAAGACTCAGAGTAACCACTCTGTGGGGACAAAGTTGTGCAGATGGAGCACGCGCATACATATCCACAGGTACACAAACATAAATGTCTCTCTTGGAGAAAGTTAAAATGCAGAAAAGCATCGCATGAATTCAGATGTTAAAATAAAAAATACGTACCACGGTTCGGATCCAAAGCCGTACCACGCGAGCTGCAGTATTTGAAATCCTAGGCCCAGAAGGATGGTGTTTTTATTTCCAATGGACCGCATAAGTAAACTCAAAACTATTGTCTGACAGAGCAGGGAAAAACGTACAAGAAAACAAAAATAACATTTTATTCTAAATGTTAAATACATGCAAATAAATTAATGAATTAAAAAAGTAAAGTTCAAAAGCAGTATTCACCAAGCAGTCAGGAGCCTCACCTCTACTCCAAAGTAATAAACTGCAATCACTAGCAAGTAATACAAGCTGTCACCCTTTCTCTACAGAAAAGGACTTAGTTATCCTAACACAAAGCACTTTGCAAATTAATGAACTACACTCATCTGGCAAGCTGCGCATCTAAGTTAGTTAGTTAAAGGAGGAGTGTTAATCAGCTGTTAGAAGCTTAGAACAGTTGCAGAAAAGGTGAGTGCTATTTCTGGACCCATAACATTACAGAAGCTCTCCACAGCTGCCCAGTGAAATACTCTGCAGTAACTCACCTGTGCAATAATGGAAAGAATTCCAAGGACTGCTATAAACGCTGCAACACTTTCGGATGAAAATCCCATTATCTGTATGCATATACAAAGAACAGTTTGATTACTGAATGTGAAGTGCATATCATGTCACACAGATCAGCGTGAGGTCAGTGCAGTACTGACAGCACTCAACTCCAGCCTAACTCTTTTCTGCCAAATAAAGAACTAGAGAGGCACAAACAGAAGAGAAGTTGTTCCCTCATCAAGCAACAAAGCAGTCTAACAGTGAACTTCATCATCCAATCTAATTACAGTATAATCCAACATAGTTACAAAACATGAGAAATTGAATGCATTCATTCCTCTGTATTTAAAGAGGAAAGAAGTCCTACAGCAAGAGTACTTAACAGCTGCAAGCTTTTAGATTACACTTGACACCTCTACTTTTTATATTAATTCAGCAGTATTAGGAACCCCCCTGTAAAGTTTCATTCAAATCCGTATCAGAAGGTTGATTTACCTGTCTGAGGTACAGGAAGAAGCTGGAATATTGACCTGCCTCTGGGAGGTAAGAGAGAAAGACTGTGATGCAGATTAGCAGCACTACTGAGTCCTGGCCAACCTTCTTCAAGGACTGTGGCAAGAAAAAAACGCATAGGAAAATACTCAATCATCATATTCAGAAAAAGTATACCTGATAAAAGATACTGAAAAGCACATCAACAAAGATCCTTGGCAAAAGCATCAGTAGAAGTACAAGATTAAAGTATGAGCTTTGCTATTTGTTTTTAAGCTTGAAACACAGGAAATTCAATCACTGTATTTTCTTAAAAGCTCAGCATTTTCAAATATGAAGTAGGCCATTATTTCACTAACTTACTGCGAAAGGGTCAGCCTGTTCCCATGATATGGGAGCTCCCCAGGACGCCGGCCTCATCTTCTCTGGCAGCGATTCTGGTACAGCAACAAGAATAAAGCAAATGTCTAACAAGGCTATTGCTGTGGCCAGGACCACAACCAGGCTGTCTCCATACACTCGACCAAGGTAGGCACCGATAGCAGGGCTGGTAACTAAGCTTGCTGCAAAAGTTGCTGAAACCTGAAACAAAGAACAGTTGGTAAGGCTTTCCGTGATAGAATTCAGAAGTGTTATTACTTCCACTCCTGACTTTCAAAATCCTGATTGGAGACATCAGCAGGAGCAGTCAAAATACCATGCAATGGCATTTCCAAAATTATCCAAGAAAGATAGTTTACATTATAAAAACAACAGTGTAGCTAATAATAGTGCAGGCCCCCAGGTTACATTGCCAGCACTGTGATAACTCTAAGAAAGAGAGCTTCCAACATAGCTGTATTACATTTCAGGTAGAAGCAGAATATTCAAAAGGAGGTGGGGAATTGGTGCTGAATTCAGGCTGAAACTGACTTGCCAAAGAATTGAAAATACCAATTCTTAAAAGATTTACCTACTAAACTGTTAAGTACTGAAAACAACAGAGCAAAAAAGCAACCATACCAAACCATAGGCCATGCTTCTTTCATGTTCCTGGGTTATGTCTGCTACATATGCAAAAACCACAGAAAATGTCACAGCAAAAACTCCAGAGACGGATATAACAGCGAAGTACCACCTGCAAAGGTTGTAAAAACATCAGTAAATAATTAGAACAGCTAAACAGGAACAAAAAGTCACAGAGTCCAAATACAGTTCAAATACAGTCTTGTCCATCTTCCTGACAAATGCTATGATGAACTTACAGCAGTTGCACAATTTATACAGTTGCTGAATTTCTTTGTGCACCAACCACAAAGAGCATAATTCTGTGGTATGTACAAAGAGCTGTGTGATTCAATTCTTACAGGAAACTCAATGGTGGTGCCAATGAGACCAAAAGCAAGTCGAGAACTTGAGTGCTGTGAGAACGTGGGCACCCAGAGATCTCAGGGTAGCCTTATCTTTATGCTAGGCACTGGTAGGATGTCATTAGAAACATTAGGCTACACCTTGGAACCAGCTGCCCCCAGGAAAGGGATGCAGTATCCTCAAAGAATCCATGGGACCAGAAAGTAAAACTAAGAAGGAGTATGGAGCTACCTCACCAGCTGCCTCTGCCCTGCATCACTGCAGTCTGTAATTGCAGCTCACACAGGTAGTCCAACAGCACTGAGCACTGTGATGCGCTACCTGCAGAACGCACGTGCTGCTTAAGAGCTCACTGAACTTGCAGATGGTGTGAAAGCTTATGGATTTTAAAACTAGAGAAACAAAAGCATAACATCGCAGCAACATTTTTGTTTACAAGTGGTTACTTCGTGCATAAGTTTTCCTTTCTTCTAGTGGGTTAATTTTAAAATGTAGCCACAATAAAGAGCCATAAGGTACCCTAGATGGCATTCTGATCAGACTTTGCAAGCATGCTAAGTAATAAGCTGTGGCTAGGCAGGGCAGCAGCTCACACCAGCTATGTCAGTTTGCGAAGTTAGGGGAACTGAGTCAGACTGCTATGACCAGGTGACCAGCCTGGTAGATCAGGCTACAGGCTGCTGACTGTAGTGTACGAGACTGCAGCAAAGCCTCTGACACTGTCCCCACATCAGGAAGCGGCACAGATATGCTCTCTGCTGAGTAAAGAAGTGGCTGGAGGGCTGGGCACAGACAGTGGTGGTGAGTGGAGGTGGCAACAAAGGTATTTTCCAGCCTTAATGATTCAGTGATTCTATAATACAAAAGCCTTAATGTTACATGTAGACCAAGCAATATTTCATCAACAATGCTACAAACGAGCATTAGATAATAACCTCAACAAGGCACAAATGAAGTGTGAAAGCATTTACTAACCATGGGCTGATCTTCATTAGTGGTATTGGTGCACAGGTGAAGAACACTGTTAGCAGCAGGAAGGACTTTCGTCCCCACACATCAGACAGGGCACCTATGAGTGGGGCACTGAGGAATGATAATAGGCCCTAAGGGAAATAAAACATTTCAGTTAGAACTGAGTGCTCAGAATCACGATAGCCATCCACAGCGCACACTGATGGTGGGGTAGGCTCTATTTTTGCTAAAATTAATGACTACAGTGCAGTGCAAAGGCGCTGTGGTCAAGCACTCCCAATCTTCTGCTCCATGATTGCGAACACATAAGTTGACTTTTAATAACAAAGAGCTACACAAAACTCAAGACAGAAGAGATCCACAAACAAAAGCAGTCTTAGGAACTGTGTTTAGTTTTATATATTTGGAATTCACACGAACACAACTGAAAACACCCCAGTGGAGCAACGAGTTTTAACACCACGTGTCATCCGGCATCAGTCAACAACCTTTGTGGTGAACGCAATGCACACACCAAGCACAGAAAGTAGTACCAGAAGTAAAATGACACATGTTAACTTTGTTGGCAATACTCTACTCTCGCATTCTATTTATACTATTAAAGCTATAGTGAAAAATCTCTTGAATGTTTCCCTCATTGGGTGCAGTCATTTCTAAATCCCATCTATCATTTGCCTGAAATTGTGATTACTTTTGTCACCGTACCTTTACTCCCTGAATTAGACCATTCATTAGAAATGTGTGTTTTGGGAAGGTTTCATGCAAAACCTGGAAAAGAAATTTGAACACTGTTACTTACACAGTATGGCCAATAAATACTGCTCATCACGCATGGCACACCCACAGCACTTCCTGTTTGCATGGATTACAGGGAGTCACTCATGCAAAATTAACCCACACAAAACTAAGGAAAATCAACTCAATAACCATTATTCTCAGGTTAACTATCCAACAATTTAGATAGAGGACATTTATTGAAATCACACAGAAAGAACACTCCAAATACATTAAATCAACCGCCTCACATAAGCAAAATTTACTGTAAGGGGGGAAATAGCTCAGCAGGCTCCTTCCCCATTACTGCTCTGCAAACAGCAGCAACAAAAGTGGCCTTCAGGGTACTGTGCTGATATTCACTACGCATCACTGATAGATAACATAGCAGAGCATCCCTTTCAACAACAGGCATGGTCTATCTGTATTCTTTTAGTTGTGAAATACCAAAGTGTGCTCTGTAATCTCTCATCCAACTCTGAGGTTTTAGCTTTACTTGACAGAGGCCTCAATTCTTTCAACACTTTGGGAAGGATTCATTTCATCCAAGCTCAACATGTGAAATCTAAGTAGAGCAGTACACAGAAAACCCAGAAAATTATTTCAATCTGAATTCTCCATATACTGCTGCTGACTGTAGGAGGGTAGACAGACAGAGGACAACACTACTCTGAAGCATCTCTCCCATCTCAGTGACTACAGCCAAGCTGGGCAGGTTGAACAGGCACTGATCTGCAGTCTGACTTGTGTTTCACGAGATGGTTTCCATTCAGTGGCTGACATAAAATTTATATCCAAGAGACTGCTCACAGTTACTAACAGCTCGCAGAACTGCATCAAGACTGCATTTCAGGCGGAGTTTGCCTGGAGATCTTTAAGTCTTTGTTCCATCTAATTAGTAAATACGTGTCACTTAATAGACAAAATCCAAACAGAGCAACCAACTATGTAAGAATTTGATACAAACGCACTGCTACACGTGTCACAGGGAGGCTGTGTTGTAACAGGGTCTGCTCTGGAGCTTGTTTAAAGCATAGCTATGTCAGCCAGGAGTTCCCTATGTACACACACACCTGCAGAATTTTCTGAATTACAAGTTGTTTTGTCCTTAAGCTTCTAATGTGCCAATGTTTTGTAGCCTCACGAAAGAATACTTTCACTGCTGTCCCTCTGGTTCTGAGTCAGAAAACACATGTAAGTGTCAGCACTCTTCTGTGCAAACAGCTGTCACAGTGTTATATTGCTTTAATTAAATAATTCTGAATTTCTAACTGCACAGAAATTAAAAAACTCTTTTCACTTGCATAACAGAGCAGCTCAATGATGCACAATTTTCATTTAATTCAGGTATTTGGAGCCTCTGCAGTAGTTACCGATCTCCCAAACAGCAAGAAAGAACTTAAGCATATCACTTACCACCAGAGTGGGTGCTGTCAGGAGTCCCCAAGCAAAAAACTCCAAAAATATCACTATCACAGCGTGGTAAACACTAGGTGAGCCTATTCCCTGGGGCTAAAACAAGAGGAAAAGCAGGTCATTAAAGCATCTGACAAGTCATCACAATCACGAGAAATGCATCCGAGCACTGAAAACAGAAGGGCTAAGAAATGAAACCAAACTCAAAACATCTCCGTGGAGTTGCTCAATGTAATGTATGGAAGTGCCTATGTGCTCTGCGCAATACAAAGTGCACTCTCATCTCAAAGAGAAAAACGAACCACTTACACTGTCAGTCTGGGAAACAAAGGTGCTACTCGAAGCACAGCCACTCTTTGAAGAACTGTCTTTTTTTTCCTTGAGAAAAACATGTAAGCCCACACAGTGCTGCATGGAAATCAAATTCGCACAATTTCAAAACACGGTGGTATCCACATTGAGCTATCCTAACACCTCATCACCTACTGCCCCAACCAACACTGTAGCACATTTGTTAGTAAAAGGCACCACAGCCAAGTGCAGTACTTTGAAAACTCCAAGACAGAAACTGAGACAGTGACTGCTAGAAGCAAATCTCAGGAACAGGACTGACAGCTTTCCAATACTGCTAGCAAGGGACTTCAAAGAGATAGAAAAAAACAGATTTAAAATAAGAAACTTCAAATTCTTTGGTGATTTGATATAAACTGAAGCAGCTTTGGATGACAACAAGAAGAGTGTGGGTGGGATAACCTGCTCATCTCATACATTCTAAAATACTAACAGTGCACTAAATAGAAGTACTCAGTATAAATAACTCATCAGAAATCTTAAATGTATTAAAGTGCAGCCTTAGCATCCACTGCCCCAGCTTCACCTAAAGACACACTGCTAACAGTGGCAGTGACCTGAAGAGAGCCAGCACTTCCACTGAGCAAACACACAGCCCCAAGTCCTTGGTTCCTCTCCAGGATGCTGAGGGGGCCCTGAGCAACACGTACAGCTAATATATATATAACTATAATAAGCAACACGTAGGAACATCTGATGGGAGGAAGGAAAGATGACACATCCTGGTGCTGTCATACGTGCTCAGTGACAAGACTAAAGGAACAAAATAAAACACAGGAAACTGTATTTAAACTTTAAACAAAGCAGAAACAGTTCACCTAGTGAGGTTGTAAAATCCCTGTCCCCCCAAATCCAGGTGGACACAGCTCGGCACACACAGCTCCAGCGACCCTGCTTGCAGGAAGCCATGGGTAGCTGAATTAGAAACACCAGAGCTGCCTTCCAGCCTCAGGTGCTACACAACATTAAAGTCCAGTCTGGGAACATCAGAGTCTTTAATTACAAAACGTACCTAAGTTATGTCCAGCTTTTCTTTCCAGATTCCAATTTCTCTCAACAGAAAAAAGATAAACCTTCCGAACAACGGTAGGAAATCAATACCAAAAGCCACAGACTATTTACCCCTACAGCTGGGAAAGATCACAGTTTTAAAAAGTAACTGTATCAACACTCTGAAGACAAGCTAGAAGAGTACTGCCACACACTGCTATTTTTCTATTCCAAACCCTCTTCAAGTAAGCCCTCACAGAGATCTCTCTGCTATTTTTTCAGCCTTATTCTCTTATTGCAGTAAATTAAGTCTTCATAGTACAGAAAGTGGCTATAATTATCTGGACTTCCCACCATTCCTTGCCCTCTCCACCCACAATCCTTATTTTAGTTTTGGATTACAATTTCATGCAGCTCTGAGCAAACCGTAACAATCTCAGATGTGTGCCTCAGCCTGCCACAGGAAATAAGGTTCACTCCTATCTTCCCTAGATGGATGGCTTTCAAGTCCCCACATCCCCCCACTAGCTACCGTGTGGCAGTGGTGCTGCAACAAACCACCCTGTCCTTCCAAGCACCACAGGTCAAACCTATTCCCATCCTGTCAAAGCAGTGCTCATGGGATGTTGCCACTACAGCGGCAGAAAGAAACACCCAGCGGCACCTGGATTGCTGGCTTACACTGCCTTCCTTTTCTACTGCCAGTGCCCACTTCTCACCATTACTTGTTCTCACCTACAGACCCAGATGCCAGAACCTCTGTGTAAGCAATAAAGTGGTAAACACCAAAACACAGGGATAAGCATACACCCAATCCCGCCAACGCCAGGCAAGGCGAGGAGGTGAGAGGGGCAGAAGCAGCAGGAGAGGCTGGGGGCAGCACAGCTCCGGTCTGCACAGGGACCAGAGCACAGCCAAAGAGACAGCGAGCAGCACCGCATGCTGCCCCAGCCTGCAGCGCAGCACCTTGCTGCAGGAGCCTGCCCTGACCTGCAGGGCCAGCTGAGGGTTCAAACGGACACGGGGTGGGTTCTTCCCCTTTTGCTTATTTATTTTTAACCCCTCTCTTTGAACATCAAGATCAGTAAATAAAAGCGACGATAAATTAAACTAAGTTTCTCATCAATAAACTATTTACCCCATGACAGTGCTTCATTAAGCAGCCATACACCCTCGTAGGCAAGAGTCACTGAGCTTTCTTTGATGTGAAACAGCTTCAAAATAAACCAACCAGGCTGAAAACTGCACAGTCAGATGCCAGATCAATGAGTGTATTGCTAATTGCAGACATTCAAGACGCAGGCCCTTTTCATTTACCTGCTTCCCATCATAGATTCATAGATTCATAGATACATTAGGTTGGAAAGGACCTACAAGATCATCTAGTCCATCGCGTCCCACAGCACGCTGGGCGGACAAAGAAAGCAGGAAGGCTGGGCACAGACGACCAGACAGGACATTCCAGCACTGAGGAACAATGGCAATCGAGGTATAATTAAGTTCTTGCTGGTATGACAGATGTGTCATACCACGTAACTTAAAGAATTTAACAATCTTTTTCTGTTTCTCAGCAAACGTGAGCTGAAAGATTCAGGGTGCTTAGAAACACACCGCATCTTAATCAATGACGGATAGTTCCACAGGGGAATAATTCTGAATCGCACTGTTATGTAACACCAGTCCCCCTGTCCAAAGGGGCCCGGAGCAGCGGCACACGCGTGCTCCGACACCTGCCCTCACTNCTCACCGTCCCTCCGTCCTTAATGATGATCTTCTTGGCCAGCATGATGCTGCGGTTCGCGGCGCGTTTCTTCTTCTTCCCCCCCTGGGTCATTTTACCATCCTCCCCGGGAGGGAGCGGGGGCAGCGCGGACCCTCCCCACAGCCGGGCCTGCCCGTCCCTCCCGCGCGGCCGCCGCCACCCCTCAGACGCGCGCCGCCATCTTGTCCCGCCGCCCCAGCGCAGCGTCCGCCGAGCATCACGCGATCGCCCCATTGGTCGGCACCGGTCACGTGAGCGCAGCTCGCCGCCTCGGTCCCGAGCCCTTCGGAGCCGCGCGCGAGCGCCGTCCCCGCCGCGTGGCACGTGGCGGCCGCCTGCAGCACGGCCCGGGGCACGGCTCCGCACGGCCCTCGCTCCGGGAGCACGAGGAAAAGGGGCGGCCGAACGTGGCGCTCGGGTGCGCCCATGAGGCGCGCGAGGACGCTCGCAGGGCCACAGGATGGAACCGCAGGGATAACCCGTCTCACAAATCCGACCTGCAGGCATTCTGCTTTCCTAACGTGTCACGTCTTTAACTTGGCTTACGAAAGATTGTAATCAGCTGTAATCAGCTGGCCAGCTCCCCCAGGGCACTACAGCCCCTGCTGGAGAACATCGTTGAGAAACACGTCCTGCTGTTATTTACTGATGTGCAGCTTCCTTATCTGCTGCTGTCCGACAGCACGAACCACAGCACCATCCACACCGTCACCGCTACAGTCCCAGACCTGCATGCAGCTCTGCCCTATAGCAGTGCTTTCTCTGTGTTCTTCCATGGAGTACATTCCCCACTCAGTCCTCCACCTTCCATCCCCAGTCCCACCTGTTCGTGTATCCGCAGCTCCTATGACAGCCCCATTTCCTCCAAAGCCATGTTCCCACATTCCCCATCCTTAACAGTAGCCGTGATGCTGACACCTCCTCCCTCAGCACAGACCCGCACTTTCTCTGAGTTACAGCACAGGCAGCATTACATTAACTAAGGGCTGCAAATCACCTGCCACCTAAGCTCATCTGGGCTTAAGATAAACCACTACCCTTAAGACAAAGCATCATAATGCAGCTTTTATCCTGGTATGTCATGAGACAAAGCCCTCATCAGGCCCGTGGATTCATTCTGGTCTCTCACAGAGACACAGGTAAGCAGCAATCCAGCTCAAGATGCATAGAGCGGACTTACTGGGCTACCCACAGAGAGACTGCTATTATCTATCAGTCATTTGTTACAATTCTTAATTAAATTATGTCACATATGTGACAATTCTGTGGAAAAATCCCATGCTCCACGGTTTCTCACTCCATAGGGACCTATGATTTTGGCATTGTTTTAAAGTCCGCTCCTCGAAAAGAGTGCTGACACATTTTGGTGGGCACATCACATGCAAATACATGTCATGTGTAAGGAATTAAAGGTTAAACAGGTTACCACAACTAGATGTCAGTAAAGACATTCTGTGACTAGACTGATTAAACAGCTGTTTTTTTATCCATACCTGTATATTAGACCATGCTCTGCTACTGATACCATTATGCAAAAATAAATGCCTATTAAGAGAAATACCAAGTTCGCTTATGTAGACAGACCAGATGGCTTTAGGAAGAATTCCTAGATTTAGAATTCAGCTTGCCTTTACTGTCATGGAATGCCGCCCGCCACATACCTTCACTGCAAACTCCACTTCCTTACATAAATCCTGACACAACACGCTCTACCACAATTTAACCGGGACAAACTCCTGACAAACATTTCATTTCCTGAAGAAAAGAAGCAAAAGTTTTGACTATTCTATCCAGACACCTGTACTGTAACTGTACTGCTCAACCTTGCATACGAAGTGTGAAACTGCTGGGAAACATCATATATTAGAATTGTATTCAGTGAAGTTATACACAGCTCAACATATAAAAAACCCTAACTTTACCCTGAAAGTTTGAACATACAACTGGTATTTGGGCTCATATATTTAAAACTTCATTAAAATACACTGACAGTAAAGGAGACTTCAAAAATCTAATAGAAGTGTTACTTAGAGCAACAAATATATGCTTAGCACTTAAGTGATTCTTACTCAGCTATCAATTGCTAAAGAAATGAGAATGGAACACTACAGGCACGAATCAAAAACGTCATGGCCAAATTTTACTCTCGTGATACAAATAAGGAGCAGTCAGTCAAGAACAAGCACTGAACTGCACCTCAGGTCAGTATTTTTTGCTTCTGTGGAGTTATAAATTCACCTAGCAGGAAATAATTAAACAAAGTTATAAATTTAACTTAACAGGAAATTTGGATTCACAGTAAGTAGAGCAGAAGTTATCATCTAATTAATCCCACTTATTTTGTTGCATTTTTTCCACTTAAAAATTTTCATTCTACGTATCTAAAAATGTATAATGAGCTCACCTGGAAAGAGAAGAACTTTTTAGTTCAATTAACTTCCTGTAGGGAAAAAAAAATCAGCATTACAAAAAGAAGGAAACAATAATCACCCTCCTCACTCAGAATATCCATCAAGAAACACCTGATGAGTAACAACTTCAAATCTGTAAGTGACAATCGCTTATGTACAACAAAACATACATGGTGATAATGAAATATATTAAAAGACGAAAGTTACGGACAACAAAAAACATAAGAAATGCAAAGTCTCATTTATCAGTTTGAAAACAATTTAACAAAATCTATTACAGTCTCTCGAATTACAGCCATAAAACTAAGTCAGGAACACAAAATACATACTCTTAAAAATCGGAGAAAGGACCTTCTAAATAACTGAAATGCATATGCTAACAAAATATAATCATTTCTTTGAGAAAGTAAAGTAAAACAAATGTCTTAAAAAGTTACAGTATAAGCAGGTGTTCTCTCATACAAGCAGGAAACAGAAGACAAATCTACCTTTTACTGTTAAAGCAAACAGAAGTTTGGTTGCAGTTTGTCTAAAGCAGAGAACTTTAATAAAACTATAAAGTTATCAGAATCCTTTGAGAAAAAGATCACTGGGCACTTGTGGACAGCACAAAAATACAATGCTTAAAGGAAATTTTATCTATCTTACTATATTGGATTTAAGAGTTTTCACCACTGAACTGATGATTTATTTTGCTTTGAAGATATCTCTAGTAGCTTACTGGTATTTCACCATTTTTCATGTATCCCAGAGATTAAAAAAAACATACAAAGAACAACACAACCCGACTAAGTATCCAAGGTATTCAATAAATACTACTAATCTCATAAAGCAAGCCTTTAAAATAATGACATAATCCAAATTATGCAAATAAATATCTAGCTATAACTTTATAAATATTTAAATAAAATTATGTTGAGCATGGACTAGCCTTCTAAATATACAACTAAACAACAAATCCATTTCCTAAAATTCAGAAACATAGTTCAGAAAGACAAATTCATTTCTGTATGTTATACTTCTACAGATCACTTCTAGGGCAAACTCAAAGCACCCTACTCCCTGCTTCCCAGAGCTCTGTGTCAGCTAGCTATATTTCTTTGGTTAATGAATAAGTAAAACTTTTTCCTCAGCTCCAAAAGCATCCCACCAGGAAAACATGCTTATGCTCTCAGATTTCAACTGTTACAGAAATCAGTCAATCTTCCTCAAATCCTCACCATCACAAAAAGCATGCAGTGCCTTCCCTCTCTCCAGAAAAATGCTTTTCAGCCTGCAAGTCCCTCCGGCTCTGTAAACAGCTGAGGAAAGGCAGCTAAGAATGCAAACTCTTACTTCATTACAGTCACAAACACATAAAGAGATTTAGCCTTCTGCTAGAAAATTTAACAGACTGGAAACTGGCAGATCTTTATCTACAGAGAGAATTTACTGGTCCCTAATACAGTATGTACACTGTCTTCCAAGGCTATAAGATGACATCCTATTCAAAAACAAGGAAGACATATTCCTGTTATTTCCTAAAAGCTAATGCTTAATGACAAACTTGATGCACCTGATATATTAAATCTGTGTGATTGTTTGACCTATTTGTTCCCTTTCTTTGCATTTGGTTTTCCATTCTCCATCTGCTTATCTTGATTTTTGAGAAACTCCTCAACAAAGTATGCAATTATGTGACTTGAACATTTCCACTACTGTGATTTGTGAACCATGAAATTGAAAGTACTAACACCACATAGGCCAGACGTTACTACAACACTTGTCAAAGCACTTCAGTCACTCATACTTCCCATTCTGCACTAAGCAATGCTGCAAGCCACTTTTCTCTGCATACATCTGACCTCACGTTGCATTTCAGTGGTGATGTAACTAGATGTCCTTTTTCACTTTGGTAGATTGAGCGTTACAGGTGAAAGGCTAATATTAAAGTGGGATGCCAATTTAGGGTAATATTCGATGATCTTAACTACTGAGTAACATAGCTCCTGCAATTACTGCATGCTGGGGTAGATTCACAGTTCAGAAAGCTTAGCAAGCCTTTGGCATAACTGAAATTTCTTCACTGTCTTGCTCTGATGCTACAGACATAATTCACGTCATCAAGAACAAAAGACTACTTTTACTTGGTTGCTATAAGTAGATTTTTTTCCTTTTTCTTTTACAATATTTAATTAAATATTTAATTAAAAATCTCAAGAGTGCTCTTAGAGAATCTTTTCTTGGCAATCCATGACTGAATTGCTGTGGAAAAGAGACTGAGGTACTTTGGTAAGCATTTTGAAACACCTTTTTCTTCACATCATATTCATTAGTACAAGAAAGAAGTGAGATAGAGCAGAGGGAAAAGGAACAACAGTCATCTTTAACACTTAGCTGAATGGGATGGGACTAATGATATGTTTTTCATAATGTATACATTTACATATGGAATGAATAGGTAAGAAGTCACCCTACGTTAATATCCATTATGAATAGGTCTCCTAAAACCAAGTGATTTTTAGCTTTTTCTTTGTTTACTAGTTCTGGCACTGTTTGTGTGTGTGTTTCTTTCTCAGTTGGCTGTATGCAAGTACTTCAACAAGTAAAATATTCATAACAGTTGGTCTGCATATGCTTTGTGATTTTTTTTTTTGTCTGAAAACAAAAGAACAGCATGCTTTTGTATATATCTATTGCACAATTCATTACTTTTTCATTCTCTTTCCTATTAGAGTAATTCCACTACAAGACTGAATAGCTCCATGGAACCTATTTTGGTCTGTTAGCTCAAGCACTCCCAAAACAAAATTAATAATAATAAAAACTCTGATTATGCCAGTATGTACAAATGTACTGTGACAACCTTGGAGAGTTCATAAGTAAACACAAATTGTTAAAAAAAAAAAAGCCTCTGTGATAAAATACAGTACAGTATACAGATAATATACCACAATGGCTCAATCTGGAGCTGTAATAGACAACAATAATGCATTTAAAATGTTTATTATAGGCTTCTCTTTTTGCTTTAATTGCAGGTAAAAAAATCCTCAGGGGATATTTAAAGCAAAAAACAACAACAAACAAAACAAAACAAAACAAACAAACAAAACAAACAAAAAAAAAAACAACACAAAAAAATCCCACTACACTCTACTTTAGAAGTCCTACCCACAAGTTGATTTATAATCAGTAAAAATAAAAAAAACAACGATTATTACATCTGAGCAAGCACTCCATTATAACCCACCTCATAGTGCCAGATTACTGCAGCAAACTGTGTCCTGTGCTCACAGAGTTATTGCATCTGCTGGAACACTACAGGTTATCCTCATGATGGCTGGAGTATCAACACAGATTTCCAGCTTTCATTCACAATTTCTCCCTTTGCGTACTTCAGAAAGAACGTTAACATTCCTACAATAGCTTTATATAAGCAACAGAACACAGATCTCTGTTATTAAATCAGCCTTTTAAAATATAAAAATAATTGTTATTGTGAAAATGTCTTTCAATCATACTTCAATTTTCATAGTTTTAATAAGGAACATCTAATTAGAACTGTCACTTCAGAACTATGATATGCATTCAGTTGACTTCATGTAAATAGACAAACAGTTAAAAACATGTACTAACTTTAAATATAGTCAAATTGCAAAAAACATACAATCTGACAATGTTGTCATGTGCTCTTTCAAAGAGTGCATAGGACATATTTTTGCAGCAGTCAATACAGTAAATTCTTTTGATGCAATCCCAGGTCAAAGCTGTAAACATTCTAAACTGCAGTTTCTTGGAAACTTTTTGTTCAGTTCAAGTTTCTATTAGCAAGCTGCACTGGGCTTTCCCCTGTCGTTTTTTCACCAGCCACAGACAGTATCATCATCCGTCTTTAACCCTTTTGGCTGTCCAAAGCTACTCAGAAACATTTCTTCACCAGATTCAGGGTAGCAATTGTTTCCTTGCAGTGCACAATGGCACCTTCCACATGCCATTTTTAGCAAGGCCCCCAGTGTATGATCTTGAGAAGCAGGTTGATGAAGAAGTCAGCTATGCCTTAATGGGATTTCCTGCAGGTTTTGGATCATAACCATATAGGAAAGTAGCTGCTATTACAAGGATGGCTCCGAAGAAAAAGACACTGAATAGAATAGGAATGGAAGGAAAAAAAAAAAAAAAGAAAGTTGGTTTTAATTAATACAATTTTATGTAATACAGTCAAAGGAAGGACATCAATCCTGTGGGAACATATAAAGAATAAATTATATCCATCCAATTTATAATGAAAAAATATCCACATATTTCTTGGAGGAGAATGAAGGAAAAAGTTAAATTAAAATTCTACATCCAGATAAGCAACATAACCTATCACCATACTGACAAATTCTAAAATTAAACATAGTTTCATGAAATAATTATCAAAGGTAATCAGACTGATCTTTCATTTCTTCTCCTTTTGACTAAAGCTCTATGCAAAATGCAAGCAGAAGCTAAAGAAGTTCAACTACTACAGCCAACCAGCCATTTTTAACATCTGATATATATCATGCCATTGCAGCTACGTTGGCTTTGAAATTCAAAGCTTGTGTTGAATCTAGTTTCTGCTGCCCAAGAACCAGCTGCAAGTCAGTCTACACTCAGTTTTGGCAGCTACAAGAATATTTATGTAAGGAAAAAATAATAAAAGACATCTTTTGCGTTGCAACAAAGGGGCCTTTCAAGCTGTTTTGACAGGTACCAGTATGCTTTTAAGAAAAGAACCTTGCTGACAATCTGATTTTCTGAATCAAACACTAAAAAAACCTGTGGTACATTACAGAACAATGCCTCGGAGAATAGAGTTTGTTTATTTCAGGACATGATCTACTGCAGGACATTCAAGCACCTAAGCATTTACGTCTATTATCCCAATCAGAAATGTTTGTTCAAGTAAGAGGAACAACTAGGAAGTTCAAATAAACACAGCTGGCATAAGAACATACCAAAGATTAAGTTTTATTAAATGAGATGGATTCAGATTTTACGTGGTGTGAGTTTGGCTCACCTTCCTTTAATCATTTAGCATTTTTCATTTTTATAATGTTTGCAGAGGCTGATAAGTTACTTACTAATTTCTATTTGAGAACACAGAACTTCTTATACCATTTCTGCATTTAGTAATAAGCTACTTACAATTTAAGTCTAACATGTCCCATTTTTAAGCCCCAGTAGTTAACTCTAGCTCCTTTTTTGAATGTTTAAATGAAACTCCTGCTGACATTGCATACACTATTACTGGATAAAAGGCTTACATCAGAAATATTTTTATACCTTGAATGTGATGTATACATGATAATTGTAGGTTCACTACAAGCAAAATCCTATTAATGTATTTAAAAATTAGAATATTACTTTTAGACTCCACACCTTAAAAAGACAGTCATTCCACAATCCATCCACATACAAAACACAGCTCCTAAAATATTACTCACAAAACTTAGTGTATTTCACCTAGAAGCACACAGCATTTTTCTCTCCTTCTTGGTCAGGTCTTTAATATAGAGTACTGATTTTAGGAGGAAAAAACAAACAAAAACAACAAACAAAATCCCCAATGAACCCAAACACCCTGGTTTGGGGCTTCTGGGCGTCTACTCATCACTGCAGTGTAATTTTGTGTGTATGTCTGGAATGATCTCTTCTAGGGAGATTGGATGAAAATCAGTATAAATAGGTGATCATCACTACTGCTGTTCAACCATAAGACACTGTGTAATGAAGTGACTTGTGGAAGATGTGTCAATTTAGAAGACAACTAATGAACAAGAGTAATCCCTTTGTCCCAGTCTTACTCAGAACAGCCAACTAGGGAGAAACTGGTTCCAAGAGCACAGCCAAATGCAGTGCAAGGTAGGCATCAGATTTAAAGAGGAACGAGCCAAACAAACTGAGGGAGAGCAGGTGAAGAGGAAAAGAAAAGAACACAACGCCTGGAAGAGAGTGGTTTGTCAAAAATGAGATTTGAGGTTCAATTATTCCTTATCTGTGGGGGGCTCTATCTTACAAAAACTTTATCTTGATAACTATACTGCAAAGTTTTAGTTTCATAACATAACTTACCAAATTTTTCCATGGAAGTTGAATCTAACTATTTTATAAGGCTGGTTTAGATTGTGTTCATTTATTTATTGTTGCTGTTTTATCTATTAAGCATTACGTTTTCAATCAGTGCTTTCTTCTGTACACATGGAAAATAATTCTTACCTTGTAGGGACAAAATCCTGAAGCCAGAAATAGGAGATCAATGTTGAAAGTATAATAGAGAGAGAAGTTGCAAATCCCTTTAAAATGTTGTCTGCATATTTTATAACAGCAGCAATCACCAGGCCTCCAAGTGCCTGAAAAATATTGAAGTTCAGATTTGCAACACGGTAATTCCGCTGAGACCACCTACTTCAACAATACACTCATGTTTTAGAAGAAGCCTTCCTCTATGTCTAGAAGTGTTACAATTGTTTTACGTTACGTAAATATACTTTATTTCCCAATAAATAAGTTGTTTATCATACAACCATTATTAAAATTAGTGGAAAACACTTGTATACATTTTTAGTTATAGCAGAAAGGGCATATATATATATCTATATCTTTAAGCATTGCAAATGAAATAATGCTTACATAATTTTATGTTGCACAATAATCATATACTTGCTCTGAATTTTCCAAGTTTTTATTTAGAAGCTTTTTCTAATAGTACTGCATCAGACTTTTGACTACAGACATCTCAGTAGCTTCAACTGCATTCATTAATTTCCCCTGCCATTTATAGGAGGGTAAATCTCAAATCACAGAAACATGATAAATCTTACCTGTAGAACAACAACTATCCAAGTGAGTTTATTATAGCCTTGAAAAAATCCATTTTTTGACAGCTGCTCTCCATCATATATATATACACCCATCAGTCCAAATATGCTGCCAAAGAATCCTGGAAGTACAAGATTGATTTAAAACTGTCATGGTGAATTCCGTTGCCATTAATATCTAAGCTCTAGAAGATGCAGAAGTACATTGAAAATTGAAGGTATTCCCTTACTGATAGGTGCACAATAGGTAAGAATTTAAAAGTTAGGATGAGCATTTGTATGTATGTAGATAACAGTTATTTGGTGATTATCCAGACAATTAAAAAAAACTGATCTTTGTACTGAAATAATCCTAAATTCATTATCTCATCTTTATCCACAAACATGCATGTTTTTTTCTTGTATTAAAGTTGCCAACATGCAAAAACTGCCTATCCAGACAAGAGAAAAATATCTCAATTTTAAAATAGGTCTCAAAGTATTTATTTAGGAACGTGATTTTGTGATTCTGTGATATTTTCATGTTTCATGTTTAATGTTGAACTCTCCAACAAAAAGAAAAAAAAATAGAGAGAAAGGGATACTATATGTACTTATCTTATTAATTTGTGCAAAACACACATAGGATACACAAAATCTGCATAAGATAATATTCTTTAGAGCATATTAAGTAAAATTCAATTGACAGACTCCGTGCAAACTTACAAACACTATAAACAAGTTAAATCAAGAACTAGGTTGTTAGCATAGAATTCTAGGAATTGCTTTCTCTTGTGTACTACTCATTTATAAAGTATGTTTATGCAGACCACTAAAATGCTTTTGATATTTCATATTTTTATACATGTATTTTAATTCAGAACACGGTACTCCTGCTCTAAGAGATAACTAAAATTAAACTTACCAAGCTGAATGTTTCTTATCCAAACAGACTGCTTAGTTTCCTTCAAAATTTTCTCAAAATAAACGCCTGCAAATCCACTAGAAAAGCATGCTATAAGAACTGCCATCAGGCCTACAAACTGAGATCCTGCTGAATGCTCCTTAGCAGTTGTTGCTTGAGAGTCTGAAGGCCACTGGATGTAAAAACAGTTATTCAAACATACTGTTAAAGTCAAGTCACAATCATCTATAAAATGCAAGTTATTTTTTTTGAAGTAACAGTTACTAAAGGCAGACAATCATATGCACCACAAACACTGTAAAGCCGTATCTTTTCTTACTGTATGTTTCAAAGGAGTATACTTGTGCCTCAACTGGGAGAAAATCCATCATCTTAAACAGGTCCAGGATTTTACCTGCCATGTTGTATATGCCAGCACCAACCCTGAATTCCAGCACAACTCATCCTGGTCGTTCATTGTCACTGACTTTTCCACCTGTCAGATGGTTACCACTTCTATACAGAACTATAAGTCAGGACACCACTTACTCCAGATGTCTTTAAGATGTAATGAACTGTCTTAGGTATGTGTGTCTCTTTCATGATTTTATGGACAACTAATACAAGCTAAACTTATCCTTAGTTTTTCTTTTAAACTTTAAGATTTACAATAACATTATCTAGAACACCCTAAAATCTGCTAAAAACTCTTAGTCTCTTATCCCGCAATCCCTCTAAAAACTACAGATTCCTATACCTCCATCATTTGGAAAAGATTTTGCTCTTAAAAAATTCAAGTCAATTTGCCATGCTGAAACCATATGTCATAAGGTGAGCAGCAGGATTGTGCTGTCACAGAAGATCTGTGAATCCAAACTGCTCATGTGAGAAGTGCGCTATAAATACTTCGATAGCTGCTGTTTGAAGGCTAATCCAGAGTCGCAAGAACACAAGAAGAGCTGTTATCTTTTGCCTCTGAACCATTTCTGGTATCCTCCAGCCATGGTCAATTGTGGTCTGTAGCTCCTGGCTGTGCTCTAGCACCGGTGTGCAGCTGCTACAGCCAGGAAGCTGCACAATCAGTATAGAAATACACGTTCCCTGAGTAAACACATCACATTTATTTACCTGCACAAATGCCACTCCTGTCATCAAAATTACTAATGACAGCCACTGGTATATACCCAGTTTCTTGCTCAACATGGACACAGAAAATAGCGCTGTGGTAAGAATTTTCAGTTGATATGTAACCTGAAAGAACCAGAACCACTTATTACCACATAATTCACATTTGTTTTTTGAAACTTACAGAGTAATCCAAATATACTGTACCTGGTATGTGGCTGCATCTAGGTTTGACAATGCTACGTAGAGCAAGTTATTCTGAAGAGTATAAATTCCCGAAGGAATTGCAAGTTTAAGAGTTTCCATGGGCTTATTAAGGATTTCATCATGTAGCACTCTGTTCAGGGTCCGTAAATTGCACTCTACCAAAGAAACATAGAAATAGACTTATGGACTAAATGGAGAAGGGAAAAAAATAAAGAACAATGCTGTGTTCTTCAAGATTAATTATTTCCTCATTTTTATATCTATCACTGCTATCACAAACTCAAAGTACTTCAGAATAATTGTCTTTCATAAACCTGAAAAATGCCTTGGTGTAGCCTGGAATATCAGAACAAGAACAAGTTCCCCGAGGAAGCGGTTATGGCACTGAGTTTGCTGGAGTTCAATAAGCATCTGGACAATGCTCTCAGACACATGGTCTGATTTTTGGGTGGCCCTGTGTGGAGCCAGGAGTTGGACTTGATGATCCCTGTACATCCCGTTCAACTTGAGATATTCTCTGATTCTGTGCGTTGTTCAATTGATGTTAAAATAAAACTTATTCATAGTCATATTTGAAGCTGATACCTTAAAAAGCACCGCCTACTATGCACATGTTTAGGAGCCTACAGAATCATCAATATTTATGAATATGCAATGATATTTTTAAACTGTTGAAAACCTACACATGTCAAGGAACTGCATAAATGCAGTACAAAGCATACAAAATGAGAGTAAATCCAAATATCCTTTTTTGTTGCTGTTGTTGAGCTTAAAACTGCACTTCTTTTTGTATTAATGAAATCACTATTTCCCTCCTGTATGCGTGATTGCCATAGTCTTCTACATTATCATTCATGCTTTAGACACAGCTTTTCATTTCATCCTATTTTTATTTATAAGTTCCATAAAATATCTGAGCAAAAAACAAACTGCTAGTAGAATATTTTTTCTTGTATATCTTATGTGCAGTTATTTAAAGAGAACTGGCTTCAGCAGACACACAATATACAATTGTGTGTGCTGAGGAGTGAAGTACAACTACAGCCTTGCCAAGGCTGTATCTTCAGGAGAAAGGAAAATCCTTTTCTGTGAGCCTCTACTCACACAGTTGTCTTGCAGTTGCCATTATAATACAGCATACTGATTAAGAAAATTATTTGGTGCAAAATTGAACACATACTGCTGTCTTTGTAGACTAATAGAACACACGACAAAATCTTCAGAAGTTCAGCAAGAACTACTGCAGTAGAGGACAAGTAACGAGGTCCTTCTTCTTTCAGTGTCCGAGAGTAACGCATTGTCAACACTAAACTTGTGGTCTGAAAAACCAGGATGCCCAAGGAAAGGTACTTTAAATTGGTAGACATTTCTTGGTTATTTTCTTTCTGAAATAGAAAACAAACAACAAATCAGGCTTAAAGTTTAATACTGCAGGTAGACACTTCTATTCGGAATCAGCTATTAAGTTATCCACAGACCTCTCTGGCAAAGGTAGACAATCAAAATAATCTGGTATTTCAAGAGAAAAAGGAAATTAATAAATACATCATTAGAAATGAGGAAGCATATCTAGACATTAGATGAGGTGGCAATTAAAGAAATAATCTTCTTAATTTCTCATCTATAAAAAAGAATAGTCAAATAAGGACTACCGACTTATAGTTACCTTTCCAATAACTGTTATCATAAAAGAAATCTTTAAAGTTAATCAAATCACAGATCCCTTTACACAGAGGAAGGCTTGGAAGATATCCTCAGAATAAAAAATAAAAAGTCCCATACTGCAGAACTGCAGAAGGCCCAGTATCAGTGAGCTACCCCCAGCATTAAGTGTCTTCTCATTCTTCCACTTCTCTAAAATTTTACAGGTTGTAATTTCTGCCTTGACAGATGGCATAGCATCAGCATAAGACTAGGTGAGGACTGGCCTGACAGGATTTTCTTTGCACTTTGCCACCAATTAAAACACTAAGTTAATGCAAGAAACTAAAAGCAATGCTGCTTTTGGAGGCACAATATATTACAAGGATATATTACCACTGCTACTCAGAACATTGTATCATTTTCAGCTTTTCTTCACACATGTTAAGCATGAAGACAATCCATACACAGAAATGTTCTTCATACAAAGATTAACAATTACTGCTTTCACTACCCACTTAGAAAACTAGCAGTATTTTTATAGTGCCAAGGAAAACCAGTAATTTAAAGAAAAAAAAGTAACAAGTCAATACATTGCATGCAGTTCTTATTTCCAGAAGCCTAAAGCTGACAAGTGTAGTACATATTGGATGCCTGTGCCAGAGCTGTCCCTGTGTATGTTTCACATCTACAGGTACACAGAGCTTGATCTTAGCTACCTACTTTTGTACCCACTTCTGAAGCATGGGTTCATACCTCTAAGTACTCTGCAGCTGAAACCAAATTGTTTCCTCCCTGATGTCACTTCTCTAGTTCAACAATTTTTTCAGAGATCTGGGGGCCGTGTTATTCACATATTCCTGACTTGCCCTAACTTATCTCTAAGCTTTAGGAGATTTTCTCCAGTCATGCATACTAGGTCACCTGAATATCTGTATAGCATCAACATTTCAGAGACACTGAACCGGCAAACAACTACTAACTGCCAACAGTCACGGAGATATGAAGTACACACTCATATGCTACCAAATAAAACTGTTTACTTCAGAAATTGTATGGCTGCAAAAACATTTGTAAAAGCTTACTAGCAAAGGAGAAAGGAAAAGATGCCTGGATGCAGAAACAGAGGAAGCAATGTGCAATAACTCCCTTAAGGATACTTAACAGAAGATGCTTTTGTAAGAACTACGACTTCATTTACCTCACTAAAGAAATAAACACTAACTGCAGAGGATGGTATAAATCAGACAGCAGTAAAAAGATGACAGAGAAGCCAACTGCAGCCAAAACTCAATATTTGCTAACTTTTTCCAAATAACAGGTTCTGATGGAAAAACCCTTTAACTGAAGATAACTGAAATTATGCACCCACAAGAACCAAGTGCAGGAGATCCTTTAATCAAGGAGAAATACCTTCAAAGCAGGTATTTGCCATAGCTGTAAACAAGGATGAGAAACAGAAGCAGTTTTCTTCAAGAGATGTGGAGGGACATGAAAGGTCAGAACTTGTCCCCTAGAGAAATGCCAACAGCACAGAAAACATGGAGGTAGAAAAGGAGCAAAAAAAATCCAACAAGAGAAAAGACAGAACTGAACTTCATAAAAAGGTCTGGCCATGGTTCTGGAGAAAACCAATAGTGAAATGCTCATTTAGATGCCCGCACACACCATTGCTTCCAGCCTTCCCATCTACTTAATTTTTTTTAGTACTGAGACCTGACAGTCTGCACACAGGAAGAACACACAGTAATGATGAACAACAAAGTTTCATAAAAGCACACCTAGAGATGTTTTTAAACTTTTCACTTTTCAAAACGCTTCTGAATAAAACACAGATAATTGGAACACACATCTTGGCTGAACTAAGACAAAAGTATCTGCATTTTGTGAGCCTATAAAGTGACAAATTATTTTAGGAACTTTCTCAGTGCTCAGAGTTCAATAATTTAACTGAAATAGGTCACAAATCAAAAACTAGCACACACATTTCTTGCTGACATACAACCGTCCATGTACAAAGCCACTTACAGTGTAAAAGTGTATCTCCAGTACATCGTTTATGAGCAAGTATCAAAACACTGACATACCAAAGTATGGAAACATACCAACAATCAGAACAGTTTAATAAACCCACCGGTGAAGCCATTGGGAACACGTACCACATCATCATCTTGAGCTATAGTATTTTCTTGATCAGTAATCATAATCAAAAGAAAAAAACAAACAACAAAATAGGAACTTCTCCCACAGGAACACTTGCTTCCAGAAACAAAGCCTCAGATCCACTTTCTCCTATTCACCACCTGCTTTCTGAAGCCAGACAACATCTCTCTAAAAAGCACCCGCAGCAGAACACATTCCTTCACAACAATTCACCAAAGCAGCTTCCGAAGTTCTAAAATTCACACCAAATGGACTTTAAGGGTCCAGCTTGATAGCTGAACGTAGATAACAAGCTCTTCTCAGTGGTCAGCATGACTGGTTAGCTGAGAACAAGTGGTTTCATGTGGAACTAAAGGTAATTGCTCCACAGAGCAGGAACTGTGTGCTTCTGAAGCCCACGCACACCAATAAAATTGCCACTCTCTGCTAAGCACATATAGTACCTTATCAGCTCTCCTTGTCTCTCTTCCTCTCTTTTAGAATACTCACATATCAGCCAACAGAACTTGGTGCAAACTGGGAACAGGATCCCAAAGAGGAGCCTAGTACTGAACTTGACACAGCTGAACTGTGCAACAGCCCACAGCAGGGCTGGATTTACACATCGCTTGCAGGTGAGGCACTCACCCATTTCCTGCTGCCCTCATTGCAACAGACTGGGCAGTCATAAACTAAGCCAAATACTGTCTTCAGTAATAGTCCACACCCTGACAGTCTTAAACCAATAAGGAGATGAAAGTTCCCAGCACACTGCTTGTACACAGTCACTCCTCCTGGACTTCGATTGCTTGCTGGCCTTTGGACACACTGCCCAGCGCTCTGCAGGCCACAAACTCAATTTGCACCTTCTAATTCAAAGGCTGGGAGTTCAGCTGTCACAGTAATTCTCTGGCCTTAACGGGTTCCTTATCTTCCTTTTATTAGTCCAGGTAAGAGAAAAAAGAAAAGAAACTGTTCCTATGTAGTTTACTTGGAATGCCTTGAGACACACCCAGACTGCATTCCTCTTACAGCCCGCCTGTAAAACATTTTCACTGCTGAGTTCCCTCAGCTTAAAGTTACTGCTATGGCTTGCTCTTATTCCACATCACTATGAATGAGTTTAAGTTTGCCTAACCAAACAAAAGGCACTCACACATTAGTTACAATACAAAGCTGAACAGAATGAGACAACCAGACACTTCAAAAGTTCATGAAGTTGTGTGTGCCAGTACACACGTTCTGTGCCTCAGACCTGCCAGAAAGTGAATACAGACTGAGTCTGCTGTACAGAAAGGAAGCAGTGCAGAGCTCACTAGCTCGCCCTGGTGAAACAGGCACGGACACACCTTCTGGGCATTCTCTTTGAAATCAAGAGAGCAAATTAAAGAAACAGGAGAAATCTGAACCCAATACCAATGCCATTCCTACACAAATAAAAGAAGATACCAACAAAGAGGAAAAGCACACGAGGAAGGTGGGGTAAGAGCAAGCTCACAAAACCAGAATATGGGTTTTTTTTGTTCTTTTTTGTTTTGTTTTGTTTTTCCCTAAAACTCCTCCTTTTATGCTTCAGCAGTGCAGTGCCTTCTTCTGCACACTGGACAACACACACATAACATGCTACTTCCTGTAACACAACTGCATTTCTCAGAGGGAGATTCCATTCCATACAGCTCTTTTTCAGAAGCAATTGGACCCAATGTGGCCTTCTTTACACCTAATAGTAATAACTTCTGCAACAAATACTTTATGTATGGAAATAAATATCTCAGATGGAGCTGAGGGTGCAAAGACCATTCAGAACCTGAGTGCTGCTCAACTGGTTTCTGAACAGGATTCCATGCGCGCAAATATTTAACCTCTATCATTGAACAGTGCATTTCTCTTCCCCCTTTTGATCCAAATACATAAATCTGTCAACATTCCATTAGAATTAATAATGCTGTAAACATTTGTAATAACCCCACACCATCTACAACGTCACTGTGTTTCCTTGTAAGGGCCTCTCCCACCTTCTCTCGCCAGCAATCTGTAACTGTCAGCTGTTTCTCCACAGATACATACCACTTTTCAACTAAACCAAGGCAAAATGTATTATTTTAATACTTACCCTGTTCTTCCTCTTGCTTTTCAGTTTGTTACTCATTCTCCTTGCTTGATAGTCTACCATGTATATTATTTTTCTTTGAGCTTGTATTCTTCTTAGGTGTTACAAAAACTAAATGCACTAGTGAAGTTTTCTCCTATCTTTTCTAGAAGAAAGTAACAATGTCAGTTTTTTTTCCTTTTCTTGCTCTCTCTCTCTCTCTCTCTCTCAGGAAAGTTTCATTACAGCAGTATTTTCAATTTCTCAATTTACATTTAAAGAAATCTTAACTGGTAAAAAAAATAAAAGCATTTCTGTATTCAAATAGTATTTGATGAGGACATCAAGCACAACACAGCAGAACCCTGAACCCTGGCCTTTAAACAACGCACTGATTCCTTTTAGCATCAGCAAGAGCAGTAATTCTCAGATGGGTTACACATTAAAATGTAACTGCTGAAGACCAACCAATGATTTCTTCTCAACTTTGGTTAAGGTCAGGGGCCAAGGACAGTAGAAAGCTGTACCAGTGACTCAGCAACAGAAAACTGCCCTTGCCAAGTCCAACCAGGAAGGTGCCATTACACATTAACTGACATCTACTTTCAGACAGTGATGCAACTTGCTTGGGACTCAAATAAAGTTTTCTTCTGTTTTTACAAAAATGCTGATGTTTGTCTGGACAATCTCAAGAAGAATTTTTGGTTTTCTTCTGTATTGAAAAGAAGTTACAATTCTATTCTACGTAAAAGAGAACAAAGTTGGGAATGGTGAATCTTAAGTGTAATAAAATCACTGTGGCTAAATTCCCTTTAATCCCCTCTGTATCTGCCAAAAAAAAAAAAACAACAACAAAAAACCCCACAATCCAAACAAAACCCAACACAAACTTCATCCTTCACAGCAAGAACCTACAGATAAGATTTTCTTGGAGCAATGATAATTTTATTTGAAGAGTGTTAAATAAAACACTTACTGAGCTTAAGAAATGCAGGCCCTCGCTGAACTAAACCTAACATCAGTACTGCTTATAAGATAAAAGAGTTCTTATATGTGCACAGTAGAGCAATAGTTTTATATTGCTATTACGTCAACACCTGCCTGCCAGCACAGAAATTTGATACAACCTGCCTCTGTTTTGCAAACAGTACACACACTGCATTCATTGTACAGATCATGGTATGGAAAAATCCTGGTCGTCACACTCAGCCATGAGCAAGACGCTGTTCAGTTCTGGGTTTTAGCTCAGATCCTCACTCTTCTGCAAGCACAGGAGTGCAGCACCAGGCTGGGATGAGCCAGGTGCTGCTCTGCTGCAGCTCCTGCAGATGCATCAAGGCAGCAACACAGCTCAACGTGAAGTGCTGAGAGTGAATGCCTAGTACTGCTGGGGCTCAGCTGCAGCTCGCAGTTAAGCTATTTCTGAACCACTAATCAGGTTTGTGTGCTCCAGGCAACACAGCCACCCCCAGACAAGGTCACATAGCTTGAGTACAAACAGATCTGCAGACTTACTGCAGAAAGCTAGTAATTACAAATAAGTTTAGACAGCTAAATGGTGAATGGAAAGGGTCTGAATGTAAGAAAGGTAGAAATATTCAAATGGGAAAATCCCAATTTCCTGTCCATCTCACATTCTTAAGCCCATTCCTGAGAGGTACACATCTTAAGAATCCTCCTCCCCTGCAAGGTAACTGTGCAGACTCCTGAGCTCCAGTTAGAGCACTGAGCCTGTGGAAGCACCACACCTGCAGGCACAAGCTGAGGTAACTGATGAACAGTAAGCCCAGGTGGCAAGCAATTCGAGAACAATACGAGAGGAAAAGCTACATCAAGCAAACCTACCCCAAAGATTATGAACAAGTTGCCCTCACTTAACAGAGCCAAATCTTGAACTATTTTAAGCAGACGAGATTTAAGTTCCAGGTCCAGTTCTGTGTTCTCCAATACAAGAAAGACACGGAGAGAGACCAGAGGAGGGCTACAAAGGCGATTAGGAGCCTGGAGTGTCTCAAGCATGAGGAAAGGCTGAAGAGACCTGGGGCTACAGAGCCTAGAGGAAAAAAAATCAAAGGGGGATGTTACCAATGCTTACAAACATCTACAGGGTGGCTGTCAGGTGGATGGGGCCAGGCTTTTTTCAGAGGTGCCCAGCAACAAAACTAGGGGCAGCGATAACAAACTGGAACACAGGAAGTTCCATACAAACATGAGGAAAAACTTCTTTACTTTGAGTGGCAAAGCACTAGCACAAGCTGCCTAGAGAGGTCGTGGAGTCTCCTCTGGAGATACTCAAAACTCACCTGGACACTTTCCTGTGTAACCTACTGTAGGGAACCTCCTTTAGCAGATGTTGGACTTGATGATCCCCAGATCCTCTCCTCTCAAGTGTCCTCTCCTACACTCCAACCCCTACAAGTCTGTGATAACAGAAGGAATTAGGCTGTACAAGCAGCCTGCAGGACTGTAAGGGACATAGAGCAACTTCTAACAATACCATGCTCTAAATAAATCAAACTCACGCTTGCTACTACCATAATCTTTTCCCACGCCTGTATTTTCACTATGTAATTCTGCTTCTATGCATCTGAACACCACGCATCCCAAACCAGCAGATCCTGATCTCCCAGAACTGCAACCCTTACCAAAAGTTCACACAGTGCCTAAGAAAGGGTCACGGAATCAAAAATTAGTTTTCCCAAAGATCAGATTATTGTAAATCAATAGCTATCCTCTGCTTCAGACACACTCTACAGCCTGTACAAATTACTTGTGTTGCTTATTTCTTCGTAAAAGAAAAGCATGTATTACAGAGCTATAATCAAGTCTAGCCAAAGTCATCAGGCCAGGCTGCTCCAGCAGACTTCTGCACAGCTACAGCTTTTATGGAGTTCCCTGCTGGGTACAATTGAACAGGTGAGGCCCACAGGCACTGCAGCATGCAGCAGCAGGTAACGTGCAGTGCCTGTGAAGAAGGGCAGCCCCACAGATTTCAGATGAAGCAGTCTGTCAGTGCATTATTTGTTCCTAAACCCACTCTGTCAGTATGCCCAGCAGTTCTCTGAGAAGGAAGGGTTACCTCTGATCCCAACCTTTCTGTGCAGCTTCCTGCTCCGGTGCTCACTCATCTGTAGAAGTTTGTTGCATACACTGCTTACATCTCAGATAACGCAGCTGTCCACTGCAGAAAGCAGCCTCAATCTCTTCTACCAAATCAGTTCATAAAACTCTATCCTGGCTCCCTCTCTCTTTGTCACTCTTACAAGATACTTTATAGGATTCACTAAAATACGGTACAACTTGCAGTCAGTGCCTTTTGGTGTATATCTTCTACCTTCCAATCTATTTCATGATACATGTCTTATCACACTCATTACCTTAGCATTTTAGGGTGCTTTTTTTTTTTTTTGATGAAGCCCTCAGCTTTGTACCGCTGGAGCCCTTCTCAAGCCAAACTCCCAGCGTGAGGCCGCGATGCCACGCACACAGCTGAGCGCGCAGTTGTCCCAGCCCGCCGCACCCCGAGGAGCCGTGCAGGTGAGCCGCCCCGCCCCGCGGCCAGCTGTCGCCACACAGCCCCACCTTCCCGTTCCCGCCCAGCCCACGCCATTCACTGACACTTCTCGGTGTCCCCCCCNCCAGGCCTCCCACCCGCAGCGCGGCCGGCGCCCGGCTCGCCCCTCACCGCCGGCCCGGCTCGCCGCAGCCACCGGGCGTTTCCGGGTGCCGTCCCGCAAAGGCTCCGGCTGCAGCCGTGGCCCCGCCCGCTCCGTTCCCAGGGCCGCGGCGTACCTCCCGCCCGGCCCCGAGCCGCGCCGGCGGAGCGCGGGAGGGCAGAGCCCGCCGCAGGGCGGGAGCGGCCGCCTAGCAACGGGCATCGGGACCTCGGTCCTGCAGCGTGGGCGCGTGAAAAACACCGTCAGTTTATTAAAGAAGTGCGATGCCAGTTCGGATCGGACGCTGAAATTAAAGGAACGTTATTGCATAGTCCAAAGAAACGACTGCCAACCAAATGGTGAAGATCGGATTCAGGCAAAAGTCCTTCACGCCAGAATTACGACGTCAGGGATTTAGGTTAATTTTCAGGTGGCTAGCAGTGGTGTGTCCTGTGCGGTATTTGATGTGAGGGACAAAACGGGGTGACATATGTATGGAATGTATGGAAATATATGGAGATAACAGAAATATCACAAATCACAATTGTAAACTGTAGGAGACAAATACAACTTTAATACTAGGCACGCGTTCCTCAGGACATTAACCTGCAGTATGGTTCAGTCACTGCCCCAACAGGTCACTGCCTCAGCAGCAGCTCCAGATTTCCCTGAACACTGTGGAACGTCTCTTGAAGACAAAGATGGGCCAGGGTCCTCTTGTGCCTGTACCTGCTTGTAGATTTCAGCATCATTCTTGGAATTCAACTTGCAGCTATATCAAGTATCACGAGATAGACAAAATAATTGAAAAGAGGAGCCAACCCTAAGACTACCAGTTTTATGAGCATAATTACATTTCTAATATTTCCCGTGGGAAAATGCATCATTTTTCAGCAGCTTTCAAGGCTATTGGCCTAGTATGGGCTGTGCTGCCTTCTCTGCAGCTCTAGTTTGTCATCAATGGGAACAGAGTTTAATATTTCTTTGCTCAGGGATTTTTGGCTTCTTTAATAAATGTGCTCTCATATCTCACAAATTTCGGTCTCGTGGTTGTCTTCAATTTGCTTTTTTTGCTTTGCAATTTCCTATTGAATGTGAATTTGTTTATGTTTGACTAAAGCCAATAGTATGATATTATTTTAGCATCCTTTTTCCATCCCATGGAGGACTGCTCACGAGAAGTCAGAGGTCATCTTTATTGCTTAAAAAGTGGCAGGCAGGGCAATGCTCAATTTGCACAATTTGCAAATAAGACCGTTTGTTTGACAGTCTGTTTTGGTTACTAACTAAGGTTTTTCTAAGCAGTTGTTTCTCACACCAATCAATTTTCAGGAAGGTGTTCATCACTGGACAGAAATAATATTTTAAAAAATCATACAGGTGGTGTACAACGTTCTCTTAAAACAATGCCTAGAACACTGACGAAACTAATGATATCTACTAATGACTAAACCCAAAGAAACTAATGAAAGACATGACATAGTAACCAGACATGGAACACAACAGCCAAGTAACATCTGCCAATTTGACTTCATGGTATTTCTTTTTCTGACATTAAGTAACTAATATTACTGTGTATAATCCATGTCTAGAATGCTGAGCATATCTTCAGATGTTCATATAGACCATTTTGAAGTAACAGCAGTGAGTGTGAAGGCACTCAACAAACTAAACAGCAGCAGGAGTTGGGGACTGGAGTGTTTCCCAGCAGAGCTCTATAAAAACAGAGAACAAGGGTGATAAAGCAAATTCAAAACAGTTCTACTCCTTACTATTACTATAAACAGGTCAGTTTTAGAAAAATATCTTCACTGTTAGACCCTTCTATTATGTAGACACTTCTGGCAATAAAAGTGAACAAGAAAAGTCTCCATAAATGTTCAGCAAGTGTCAGTGGGTGCTATTTTTTCCGCTTGTTGGAATTAACTTTTGCTTCCTATGCACTTCCATGTCAGATACCATTTTGTCAGACTGTCCCTCTGCTACCATCTGTCACATGCCAATAAAATGTGACATAATATTGCTGGGAGGGTTCAGCTTCTAGTACCATACCACCAGCATAGTCTCCAACAGCGTGGACCAACATAATCAAATGGGAGGCGTTACTTTTGGAGCAGCCCTCCTACATGTGCATATATTCTAAAATACTTATTCATAGACAGTAAATTTGACAGATACCTCTCAAATATAAAAAATAGTTTCATTTTGTCTACAATACATGTATGAAGAAACCAGCAGAAAATGCTTACCACTTGACTACCCCCTGAGGAAGGCGGTTGCTGCAAACAAACAAACAACAAGTAAGGAAATCTAGAAGCGTTCCCATTCAGTGTTTCTGAAGACTCAGCTTTGTCCATGATCAGTAACATTTTAACAACTTAACCCACAGCAAAGCTTTGCTGTTTGCAAAGGCAGTAGATTTAGACAGATGGAGTACACACTGCTAGTTACACATTCTTTTCACCCTGCCTTACATGTGAAAATAAAAAGTGCAGGGGAAGAGAAAGCAAAATGTCACTGAAAGACCCATGAGTCTGGTTTATTAAAAATAAAAGAAATAGTGGAGGATTAACTGAGCAGGGCCTAGAAAAATTTACTTAGAGAATGGGAATTTAAAATTGGAGAACAGCGAAGTGTAATGGGACCACAAACCAGAATCTAAAGCAAGACAGATTCAGACTTTAAATACAGCTGATACTCAAATAGCTTTCCCAAGTTAAGGTCATATTTTTCACAGCAGCTTGTTTAAATATTGTTTAATACAAAGGGAACTAATACACAATATTATCTTCAGACCAAAGCATTCATAAATTGTTCTATCAACTATCCAGGTTCTTTATTTACCAAGAAAAGAAGAAGGAAATGCTGTGATGAAAGCTTTCTTACCTGCTTCCCGGAATAAGTGCTTCCTGAGGATCCCTGTAAAATAATAATAATAACCTATTTACTTCTGTTGTAATTGACTCCTCATGAACTGTGTTTGAAGAACACATTTGTCTTGAAAATGCCCTAGTTTTGATACTGATTTTCATTTTACATTTTTCCTTGCAGCTTTTTTTCCTATTTCAAGTGAATGCCATCAAGCAAGCACAGCTACTCCATTTTCTTAATTCTTTGATAAGTTTCAAATAATTTGCAAAGCAATGTATCATTCTGTCTGAACTACACAATTTGAAAGTAAAGTAGTTATCCTGATATTTAAATATATCATCTGTAATAAAATTATCCAATGAAATTTCTTTGAACAAGTACAGAATTCTACCCTTTGCTGGAGGGAGGAATGAAAACATCCTCATCCTAAGGTTCAAGTTTAAACAATATTTTCCAATTGTAATTTCCTATCTGGTTTTCTCAGGCATTTCCCGTTATCACTGTAAAGTAATTTTACATTTTGCCCTCAAAACTGTTACCTATTTTATTAAATACTAAATTCAACACTTCCAAGTTTGTTGTGAGCACTGAAAGAAGAGAATCCTTACTGGCTTTCCTTGCTGAAGGAAAGATGAACCCCCAAAAAATAAATAAATAAAATTTTTGACTCTAAGCCTGCTTATACCTCACTATATTCTTGCAAATGAAACCTATTTTGTCAATAGGTCAATCACCCAAAAATTCCAAGGAAAAACTTACCTGAAATAAGAATATTTAATATCTTCCTGTTACAAGTATTCTTTAGCATGATGTATTAGTAACTGAAAATTTAATTCAAAGTTCTCAAGAAGGAAGAGTTGACTTATAATGTGTTTAATATATATAAAAGAAAATATTAGAGTCAAGTTATGCATTAATTCACTTGGAATCAGTCTACATAGGAAAAAAAATAAAATTAATTGAATAAATAAAAAAGATAAATAAGGTAAATATTAGAGGGGTAAACAGAAAAAGATATGAAATAAAAAGCCTTTATGCTCTAGCTCTGCTTGAGGAAAGCTCTAAAAAGGAGTCAAACTGAAAATAAAAGTGAATACTGAAGAGCCAGATGTTCTGCAAATTCTCAACAAGTTTGCTGGTTAAGTAGTTCTGCTTATTTGAATGAAACTACCAACACAAAATCTCACACCCACTGACTCTACAAGAAGTGCCATCTAATATGGTACTCAAAATGCCTCCCATTTATGATTCAGGTGGAAAAACATGTAACAGTTGTGTCCCCTTTTTAATCAACAGGTGGGTGTATCTTATCTTCTGTAAGAAAAGCTAATACTTTGCATGAGCTTATTTGCATCTTCTACCACAGAGTGACAAGATCTAAAGTAAGTGGTTGAAAGGCTGAAAATGAAAATATGAATATGCACGTAATAAAGTCATAAAATATAACCTTCAGAAAGAAAATACTTTCTTCCAAGAAAGACAGGAATAAGCACAAAGACAAGTGCATATAAAATAATTGAAAAAGCGTTCCCTGAACACAAAATTAGCTGAATGAATTCCAAGACTGCTGAATGACTTTAAACAGAAATAACGAAGTATATTAATAAAAATAAAGATCTTATAATCTCATTCTGTCATCACTAGAAATAATTTAGAGGATGACAAGAGAAGTCCACTTACAGAGTAAAATGCTGGCTAAAAAATACTTTGTTATGTAACAGGTTTGTGAGAAAAATATAAGGTAAACATTACAGGTATTTACTTACTGGTTTACCATGTTGTCGGCCTCCAGAATATGATGAACCCTGTAAGAAGAAAATAAAACATCTTTTATTAGAATTCAAAACATTTCATCACCATGTTCAGACCGTTCAGACATGTGCTGTACTTAGCACAAACTAATTTGACTGCTGTTTGAACAAAATGCAACTGGGATACTTAAAGCTTCAGCTATCCACTACACATCGAAACAACAGCAATCTATAATTTCGAATGAAGAAAGCAGTGTTATGAAACACTGCTTGAAAGAAATGTTTTACACAGAGTAGTGACCAGGAAAATGAATGCAACTTTCAGCATCAAATAACTGACTCAGAGGTAAACAGAAAGCATTAGGAGTGATGGGAATAGAATTCACTTACCTGCCCACCATACTGACTGCTTCCTGAGTGAGAAGGTCCCTATTAAGAAGAGGAAAAAAACAAACAAACAAAACCAGAGGAAACTTAAGTATTTGCAGAATAACAATGGTTACTCTTTTCTACTGCATACAATGAAATATTACAAAAAGACGTTATGTGCTGAGATAACAGCAGCAATCTGGAAAGTGTATTAATCTAAGCAGCTGCAGTGAAAGACTTCTGACGTAATTCCTCTGAACTGTTGAACTGCTGAAAGTAGTAAATTTGTGAGTCACAAAATACCCACTAAGACTGGTCTTTGACACATACATGGATATAAAGTGTCCTTATGGGTGGTTCTGTGCAAGAAAAGAGAAATTCTATTTTATTTGTGACTCTGTTAGGCAAGGTGTATATTCAGAGAGATTTGTATTTTTATTTTCCTTATTATTTCAAATAAGCAATGAGAGAAAAATATGATTTGTTTTGAAGCTTTTAAAAACTGAGTTATTTAGACCTCTCTCCTCTCCTTGCTTTGACAAATCATAGGCTTAATAGGGTGATATTAAACCCAAATGCTCTCCAGAGGAAAAAAAAAACAACCATGAAATGGAACTGTTTTTAGTATAATGGGATGAAACTTTGCAAGCACAATAATGTCAATGGAAAATATATTCCAATTTCTTATTAGATAGCTAACAAATATGTATGTTACCAACAGTCCCTGTTTTCAGATACCTATTGAGTGTAAATGGCTGACTGAAAAACTTTCTGGCAGTAAGTGCACAGCATCATATTTTTCATTTAATAAGTAACAGGTAGGAATAATGTCTTGAAAGAAGAGTTGCTTGCCTGTCCTCCATACTGACTGCTTCCAGAATAAGATGAACCCTGTAAAAGAAATGCAAATCTCACACCATATGCAAGTTTGTTTTTTTTTTTAATAGTACCTGGCACCAAATTCTAGACCTAATCTAATTGGTGCTATAAAGATTTCTTACCCAGAAGAACATTACATAATTATTAATGGAGAGGCGAACAGCTCTTTATGAACACACCATGTTAATGGTTTATGCAAAGTAATGAACGCTGTGAAATATTATTTCAATTACTTTGCCAAAGTAAGCAGGTTTCTAAATCTACAATTTCGGATACTACTAAAATTTCGTCTCCAGTGAAGTCAACAGATATTTATGAAAAGATATAACAGAAATGTGAAGAGACTGACTCAATAAAAAGCCAGATACACATTATGAGAAGCACTGTTCCTATTTCTGTGACTAAACTCAATATTTACTTGCTTCTGGCCAAACATTGCAAAACTGAGCCATGTTTATTTCTGCTAATGTCATCTCTATCAGCGTGAAACAAAAATGCTTACCTGTCCACCATGGTAGTTGCTTCCTCCAAAAGAGCCCTGCATTTAACAAAAAATCACAGAATCACTGAACTGTAGGGGTTGGAATGGACCTCTAGAGATCATCTAAGTCCAACTCCTCTGCCAAAGCAGGCTCCCTAGTTACTTTGTATAAAATTCAGTCTCATATAGAGTAAAATCAAAAGAGAACATCTTGACCTAGTGCACTGAGGAAGTTATTTACGCTGGTTACTAGCATACTTTTCTACTTCACTGATCAAACAAGTAAAGGATTTAGTTAGTCCTTATTCTTTCATATTGATTGCTTGCAAAGAGAAATAAGCTGACATTCATATGCTGTTTTCAACAATTCTAATAATGGTATAATCATGGCATGATTCTTGCATGATTTCATAATCTGAGAAAGGGAAGGAATTTTGACAAAAGATAACTGAATCATCTTCAAAAGTAAACTAGCTTACATTTCAGCAAAACAGGTGTGTTATTTTTTAATATTTACAAAAATATAACAAATTTAGAATCATAGAATCCTTAGAGTTGGAGGGGGCCTCTGAAGGCCATCTAGATGGTCCAACTCCCATACACTAAGTGAACAGAAACATGACAATATCTTCAAATTTTTAAACCTGTTCTGCTCGCAGTTGAAAGCACTGTGAGTCAAGGTTTTTAGATTTAAGTTTCACTAGTTCAGTCATACTGTTAGTAACCATCATAAGAGCAGTAGTATTACACAGTCACAATAAAACAGCTTATAAACTATGAGATATCTGGGAAATAGATTCTTTGGAAACATCTGTGCCTCTCTTACAAACTAAAAGAAATTAAATACTTTGAAGCAGTTTATAATGTCTGAGTACTTTACACAATTGGCTCTGGACTGCCTTTAATAGGACTGCAGAACATTAGGGTTTGTTTAATCCAGGGTGGGGAAAGTGCCATTTATTTCCCATGTATTTTTCTAAAAATAAAAATGCATCTGGATAGCCGGTTTGAATACAGTATCACAGCTGCAAGCTGATTAGTAGTTTTTTCTTTATCAGGTCCAAACTCTCTCACTTAAGTACAATGCCAAATAACTTTTATTGTTATAAATTCATAGAAAAAGTTAATTAAAGAAAATTAGTTCTTTGGGAACTTTCTGATTACACATTACTATGAAAGGTATAGAAAGACAAAGAATACTTACTGGACTCCCACCAGGACAATAACATCCACCCTGTATTACACACAAAACAAACACACTTATTTTCAAGAAACTATATGATCGGAAGAAGACTTTGAATTAAGTCAGACACTTATTTTGCTATTACAAGAAAATAAAACAGAATCTCACTACGCCTTCTGAAAATTAGCTCCTTTCTATTTTATGGTCCTTTCAGACAAACTGTGCACTTACTGATTGATGTATATATATTTTAATTTAGTCCAAGTTGTCATTTAGGCTTATAATAACAATCATATCAAAATGGTGAGTAAAAAAGCCTGAGCAGTGCTACAGAAAGACTGTTGTTTATTTCCCTCCGCCAAAAGAAGCCAAAGCAGCTGCAACACACACAGAATTCTTACATGCTACAGACGTTACGGAAAACACTAAAGTTGACCCCCAGCGGAGGCCTGCAAGGTGATTTCTAATCTGATAAAAACAAGACATGGCTGAGGTTCACCATTCAGTGTCTCAAACACAGTGTGCATGAAGTGGGTAGGAAGATAAACACAAAGACAACTGACATTCAGGCAGATGGCTACTCTGGGCCTCCAGGATCTCTGAATGACACGTTAGAAGAAAACAGCATACTACTTAGGCTGTGGACAAGGATTGTGGTGAGGAAAAACAGTTCTTGTGAAGGAAAGCCACAGAAGGTAAACTGAGAGTGTCTGTAATACTAGCAGGGCTGAATGGTGTAAAGAAAAGAAAAGCATACCTGTCCACCAGATTGGCTGCCTCTTGAAGGTGAACCCTGGAATGAAAAATAAGAAATTATTTCTGTGTTACTGTTGTAATATTCCCACGTCATTACTCTGGTCCTTAGTCTTTCAAATTGCTTCTGTTTAAAAATGATTAAAAAAAAATCATTTGAACAAAGATGAGCTTAAGGAAGCATTTCCAATATAGCAAAGCAGACCCTATCGCATTCTCTCATACTGTGACATTTTACACAGAACCATTCTTTGCAATCCTTGCTTAACTTTACTTAAAGCTACTCTGCCTTAGAATGTTTGGGCTTTTGATTTTGTTTTTGTTTCAAAAACCAAAATTGCAAGTATTATGAGGTTTAAGTTTTACTTGTCTGCTATGCTGGCTGCTTCCTGAAGGAGCCATAGTATAAAGACACAAGAAAAAATTGTATTTATTGCACATCCCTAAATGTATGTCTTGTTATTAAAAAATACCATTTTATTTGTTCTCCGTGGATTTAAACACCACAGGAATATGAACATTTTCTTTAAAACTATTTTAAAATATTGTTTTTTAAAACTGCTACAGTTTAAAACAGGACAAGAAAGTTCAAAATAAAGGCAGTTTCAGGCAACTGTGCATGGCACATCTGCAGAGGATTCACCACTGAGGGTAGACTTGTTGTTTCACTTTCCTGCATGGGCTAACACAGAAGGTCTCACATGCATCTGCTCTGCCTGAACAGTGTTTTGCTGTAAGCCAATCCTTTACAAAGGACCCTGTTTTTCACAGAACAGAAATAGAGAAAAAGGTGAACAAATGAACAACAACCCATACATAGAAAAGACAGTTCTCACCTGTCCTCCATAATGGCTGCCACCTGAGGAAAATGGACCCTGACACAAAGAAACCAATTATTTCTATCAAAAGGGTTCTTTGAGAGTTTTTGAAAGAAAGACTACTTTATTTCTCTGTTGTATAATGAAAGTTTATAGAAAAGCAGCCATCCTATTATTTTATGTTTTATATGTGAATTAGGGACTGTCTGTAATGTATGAATCTTCTGTAACACCGATAGCACAGACTGATCACGAGCTATTATTATTCTATACATAGTTGCATTTTGAGGGAAGATATTGTGACTGAAAATTTTTCACCTCTTATTCCCTTTCCAGTAAATATGACAAGAGATATTTGCAGAGGCCAAGGGCCAGTTTGATGAGGATTTCAGTATATATGTCAGACTATACCAAAAGACAACACTAGGATCCTTCTCCATCCTCTTTCACCTCCTCAGAGCATGAAACACCCTCCCTTAACAACACTTAACCTTCCCCTCTGTTCCCTCCCTGAGGAACATCACTGCTCTGACACCAGCTCTGAGGGAAGAGAGGTATCTCACCAGCTGAGGTAGAGAAGAAATAAAACCCACTTCCAGCCACTCCTTACTATTAGAGACCTAAGGAACCAAGACAGTAGAAGACGAGTAGGATCTAGAATGAGGAGAGAAGTCAGAAGGTAGAACTAGACTGAAAATGTGTTTAATGTGATACAGCAGAAGTATTGGCCCATCATATTTTTAGTATTTTTTCTCACCTGCCCACCATACTGGCTGCCTCCTGAGAAAGGTGAACCCTGAACATAAACAAAAAAAGAAACTGAAACTTCTTCACACCCATATCATGAGGCTTGAAACATTTTTATTCAGCCTCATGAAGTACTGATCTATTTAAGAGTGACGTGACGTTACCCCAAGGAACTGTATTTACACATAATTTTATGACCTAGTTCTGCAGATGTCAGGAGCCAACTGTATCAACCATGTATTTTACACGCTATTTCTTCTTAATCTTAAATGTGGTCTTAACTAAACTTGTTTTGTTTAATCACAGTAAAAACCACAATGCTACAGTAAAGATTTACTTAAGACTAACATACATTAAGTTAAGGTAGGCAATCAATATGCTAAAAATTATGCACACGTAAAAATATCTAAATGGGGACTATGAATGCTTATTTGTCCACCATACTGGCTGCCTCCATAAGATGGCGATCCCTGGAAAAATATTGAAAATCATTCTTTTCTATTTCACAAGGTATATATGATTGACAGTTATGAAAGGAAAAGCATCTGTATTTTGTTATTTCATTGTTTTGTTTTTAACCTTCAAAGAATAAACTTTGCATTTTGTCTTCTTTGAATTCACAATATTACTACAGAGAATACATCACTTAAAGGCTTTCCTAATATTAAATAGGGAAATTTATCTTGATAATACTTTACTCAGTAAGAGCCAAATACTGGTAAAAATACACATCATATAGAAATACCGAAATTAAGAGCTTACATGTCCACCATACTGGCTAGCTCCAGAAGAATATGTCTCCTGTAAAAAATGCCAGAGAGATGAGTTATCTGCTATAGGATTTCCTTAAATTAAAACATGACTTTCAACATGAGCGAGATAGCCAGATAAGAGCAAAGACAGGTAGCAAGACTTTCAGTATAATTTAATTACTGGATTTCAAAGCTTAAGCTTTCACTTGAGGAAATACCTGAATTGCCAATTCATACTGAATCTGTTACTCTTGTATTTTAAGAGCTTCTGTTTTCCTTGACGACTGTACAGTACAACATCACAGTAATCCTGAAAGCACTTTCCCTATTTTGCAGAAACAAAAATCTCTGTCTTTGTTAATATCACAGTGAAAGTTATTCTCTACCTTGCCACTCCACATTCCTGATTTCTCTCAGAGAGAAACAACAAAAAAATAATTTCTGCACATTCTAGCACATGCCTCCACATGCCTATGAGACAAGTGTTTGCATGATGAAAGATACTCTTTTAGAGAAAAATCACATCCTGCAGATGATGTAGAGTAAAACAAAATATTCACCCTAAATCAAACTTCTTTGTCACCAAGCCAAATACCCTGGTTACAGAAACTAGCCTTTTCGTAACCTTGACAAAGGGTTTTTTGTTTTTGTTTTTTTAGATACTTTTTTTCCATGACTCACATTCTTTATTTCTGGTAAATGACCATATGTCACTGTTAATTACCATGCTCTGTATGATCTTCATCTCTTCCACGTCACTGTGCTTGTAATTTTGAGACAGAATGTACACCTCAGCCATCAGCTGGGACTTTTCACAGTGCTTAAACACTTCAGCCATACTCTCATTCCCTCTGCGCCTTAGCTTGAGGACTTTCTGTCTATAGACTGCCATACCAGCTTCCACACAAGCTGTAACTCAAGTGGCCAGTACTTGCCAGTCCTAAAAAGCACTGGGGCAGAGAACACAGTAACATGTAAGGAGTGCTTACCCGTTCACTCTGACGGTTGTTAGATGGTGAGGAGGAATCCTGTAAAATATTTGAATCCAGTTATTTCATGGAAAATACTCTGAGTACTCAGAGGCAATAAATTAGATGCCAGGCAATGAAAACTACTGCTTTGTTTGTGTGACTTGTTGGGACAGTTAAATTTGGAGGCTGGAGGATAAGCAGCATTCTTTCAAAGTCTGTCTTTGCTCATTTCTGGGAGAGTGACTTTTTTTTATCTGGAAACTTGAATTTCAAGACCAAAGCTAAAAAAACCAAACTGGCTAATTAAGGGATCTCTGAAAACCAATCCAAGTAATCTTATTGACACCTCATACACCAAGTGATCTCCACAAAGCAGGGAGAATAGATTTATCTTTTATTTTTCTTAATTAAAGAAAGTTGACTGAGAATCAAAAATGCTGCATTTAAATTCATTGTTTACCACATGTTTACCATCTGTTTTCCTGTATGAGCTTCAGTAAGCAAGTTTCACATAAATAACGGCAACTATCTGACAGATCAAACTTAATGACAAATTCTATTTACTGAGTTCTTGCTCTTAATGTTCCCACGTGAAAACACTGAACTGAAGTTTGTGAATAGGCACTATTTTTCAAAATGGCAAGCTGGCTCTTCTTTGAAAGTGAGTACTTACGTAGCTACTGTAACGGCTTCCTCCAGAATAAGATGTGTCCTGGGAAAAATAAATCAGTTATTTTTCTATAACAGAAATTTTTTGAAGGAAGACTTCTTGAAGGACAATAGTACATACAGTTCTATTTTACTCTTTTGCTTGAGTTTAAAAGTCATGTAAAATTTATTCTTCCCTATTTTGCTATTACATTTAGAATTTTATGTGCCACTATCCACCACAATGGTTGCCTCCACAGTTCTTTCAGGGGCATCAGTTATTTTACTACAAGGAATCTGACTGAAGGATAGGTAGCTTCTTTCAGTTCAGTATCAGTGAACACACTGAAGAGCTACACACTCACAAGAAGCTTTTAATATTCATTCTTGCAGAGTTCTATGAACTTTTTGAGTACTGCTAGTTTTCCACAAGATCTGCTAAGCTCACTAAGAAAATAGGCTGTTTTGCAGTTAGTACATCATGTTAAGCACTTATCGGAAATGTGCCCTTAATAAGGAATTCTTAGTGCGCAAAGTGGTTTTTCAACTGCACTGTAAAGAAGATATTAAAAGACAAAATTCTGAGATAGACTGCAACAAACACGTGGGGAAGTGGTACCCGGAACATCTACACACTGTACTCTGGATTTGAGCATGCCTTTGAGACAAAAATTCCTGATAGTCTCTAGTTGCTACAGTTTTGATTGCATCAGGAAGAGTACTCAGAGGCAATAAATTAGATGCCAGTCAGATAAAACTAAATTGAAGGATGTTCTCTAGGGTCACACTTAATACCTTCCAACAGTAAAATGACATTTGGTCAACTGGATCAGAAATAACTTTCCCTGAAACTCATGGCTATCAGTTCACAACCAATCACTGCTTCACTCTATTTCTGTTTCCATATATCTGCAGCACTTGTTGATACGTAGCCACTATGTTCCCTCATTCCTTATACACAATTCCTGATTCAGAACTGCCATGTCAGTATAAGAAAGGTCAAGTATAAGATGGCCAAGTCAGTATAAGAAAGCCTCAGACCCAACAGGTAGTTTTGAAGGAAACAAATCCCACCATCAACAATATGAAGGATGTAGAACACTGATGAGTAATAATTACTTCCTGCCTGTACATAAACACACATTCCTTCTCCTCACAAGAGAGCATGAGGCCAATCTTATTTATCACACAGTATTAATTTTGTATGGTACACTTGTGTAGCTGTGTCTAATCTAGCTTCATATCAACTAGTAGTCTGAAAATAACATCACAGATTTCAGTGCTAAGTACAGAAAGATCCAAGTGCTTTCTCTTCTTTTAGTGCCATGCATATGGAGCCAGTAATGTACTGTGTGATTTTCTAAAGCATGAGGAACAGAACAGATTCTGAACATTTCTAAACAGGTCTCTGCTGCAAGAGTTCTTATCTGTATGAGGAGGTTAACATCAAGAAATTGCTGACTTATGAAATGCTAAATTCTTTCTTGCAATGAATGATCTGAGAGGAATACAAACACAAATCCGTGTCCATAAGGTATGACATAATTTCAAAGAAGGCAGTGGCAACTGAATCCCAAAGTAAATAATTACATTGATATGCACGTGTGTTTCTGCCAGACATTTTTCAAAGACTTCTGCTTGAATGAATACTATTTCAGATGGAAAGAGAAGCTGAGATGCAAAAATGTTCTGTGTATATTTTTTAAGAGTAACAAAAATGGACTATTTTTTAGAAGTATATGATTATTCAATACTAACTCTTTTTAATTTCTCTAACTATCATACTGACAAAACAAACATTGGGTACTCTTAAAAAGCTGATGAATACTGCTTACATTAGAAGAGGAATTACTTCTGAGTGAGGAAGATGATCCACTCTGTATGGGAGAAGAGAAATGAAACAACAAAACCAACAACAGCAACAGCAACAAAAAGAGGAAGAACAAATCAACTTTGTCTTTGATCAAATTAAAAATGAAACAAAACCTTACAATGGCTCTTCCTTGTCAATTTAAAGGAAGAATACCACAATCTGAACTGGAATTACCATTAAACTTCACTTCTAGTAACTTGCCAAGATAGCCAATAGTCTTTTTTTGGCCTATAAGACTATAAATCAAAAACTGCTTTGTATCTAGACATGACTGATTACCTAGAAAATAAGAATTGCAGAAAGCATATATTACTGTATTTAACAGACTTCAAATACTCAGGAAAATAATTGCCACCTTCCTTTGAAGTTTTTAGATATTTATTTTGGAGAGGGCATATACCTTTCTATAAATACTTTATGGCAACAGGAAGCCATTGTTCAATGAATAAACGATGCTGCCAGCTGTGGACATCTGAATTCTTGGCATTATAAGAATTAAATTCTGTTGTGTCAGTAATAGGAACATAACCAAAGGAATAACAATACAAATTTGAAAAGTACATTCAAATAGATAATTAAATAACTTAGTAATAAGTAGGTCAACAGATAATTGTCCAAATAATATAAACATTCACTTACACATATATATGTATAAGAAAACATTCATTGAACAAATTACACTTACAGAACTTGCACCAGAGCAATCACAGCCACCCTGCAAAGAATGCAAGAAATATTTAAGAACTCAAAAACGGTACTGAAAGGGACTCTAGTTGCAATTCAAATTATTTCTGCAAACCCAGTTACACAAACTATAAAATTACATCCATATCTGCCCAACTGCTTTCTAGAACATAATCTGGTTTTATTCCTTTCATTCTCTGCAACTCTTTGTGCACTTATTGCTCTGATAGGGTAAAACCTTCTAGATTATCTTCAAATTTGTTACCTACTTATGAATTGTACTCACCAAAATGGTGAGTAAAAAAGTGTGAGCAGCACTACAGAAAAAATTTTTGTTTATTTCCCGCCCCCAAAAGAAGCCAAAGCAGCTGCAACACACACAGAATTCTTACATGTTACAGATGTTATGGAAAACACTAAAGTTGACCCCCAGCGGAGGCCTGCAAGGTGATTTCTAATCTGATAAAAACAAGACATGGCTGAGGTTCACCATTCAGTGTCTCAAACACAGTGTGCATGAAGTGGGTAGGAAGATAAACACAAAGACAACTGACATTCAGGCAGATGGCTACTCTGGGCCTCGGGGATCTCTGAATGACATGTTAGAAGAAAACAGCATACTACTTAGGCTGTGGACAAGGATTGTGGTGAGGAAAAACAGTTCTTGTGAAGGAAAGCCACAGAAGGTAAACTGAGAGTGCCTGTAATACTAGCAGGGCTGAATGGTGTAAAGAAAAGCATACCTGTCCACCAGATTGGCTGCCTCGTGAAGGTGAGCCCTGTAAATGGTTACATTTTCATTGACAAGATCATTTTTAAATTTGACATGTCTATTTGATCAAAACGTATAATCTTTTACTCTATAACTTTTGTTTGAAAAGATCTATAATGTTATGAATCCAATTTTGTCTGCAGAAAAAAAATAAATACCCTAAAAAGTTGGGCATTACCAATTCCTCAATATTTTCTTGAAGAAATACTGGCATAGATCTAAAAAAATAAATAAAAAAAAAAAGAAAAAGAAAAAAAAGAAAAACTTCCCACCTGCCCACCATACTGGTTGCTTCCTGTTGAGGATGAGCCCTGAAAAAAATTAAAAATCATTTACTTTTTATTTTAAAGATACACATCAAAAATATTTATTACTTTCATTTGTTTCTTAACATCAGAACAATATTTATTCTATATTAGCAATTTTTAACACTCTGCTTCTACTTGGACATATATGTAAAGCTATACAAGGAATAAGTATTTATGCACCAAAGAATTTCATTCCTCATTAAAAATGTTCTGTAATACAGAAAAGTCATTTTTTTTGTGTGTAACAGACACTTCAAGTGAAAAATACATAATATTAATATTTACCTGTCCACTGGAGTAGCCACCACCTTGAGAAGATAATCCCTGCAAAAATAGACACAATTTATTTCTGTTTGTCATGCCTTTATAAAACAAGACTGTGTTGCTGAATAGTTGTATGCATATTTTTATAAAACAGACTGTTTTTCATAAAATTGATAATTTCATTTCACAAGACATGATTACAGACCTCATGAGATATTCTAGAAGGAGATAAATAGTTAGGCATAATTTATTTGTCAGGATCACTTTCAAAAGAACAGCCACTTGGGAAGGGAACTGCAAATAATGAATAAAATAGATGCTTACATGTCCACCTGACTGGCTGCCTCCAGGGGAATAAAAATCCTGGAAAAATGTATTGAAAGTACATGAAAAAAAAACAAGACTTCCTTTCTTTTGTATTACGGAAAGATCACGATGGAAGCTGAATTCTCTTTCTTGTGTCTCCGCATTCCTTAATTATCTCTCATGGACTGTTCAAGAAAAAGAGAAACTTCTTTCTGCATAGAACAGCACATGCCTCTTTATCCCTGTTGATAAATGGTCGTTTGGAGAAAATATATTTTGGACACAATTACTAATGAGTTCTTGTACAACCATCAGAATAATTTCCCTGTCACTGTATTCTCAAATGAATTAATAAAATGAATGTCAAATAAAAAAGACAGGAAGCCCTCATAAACATAGCATAAAGCACAATAAAGCACAGAGTTTTGCTTAGAACATATGCTGGACATGCCGCAATATGGAAGCTTTTTGCAGCAGGGCAATGAGCACAATTGTGCAGGAACCTGAACAAGTAAATTGTGGTATAATGTTCATAGTGGTGAGCCTGAGATTCAAGAGTACACCTCAGCCATCAGCTGGGACTTTTCACAGTGCTTAAACACTTCAGCCATACTCTCATTCCCTCTGCGCCTTAGCTTGAGGACTTTCTGTCTATAGACTGCCATACCAGCTTCCACACAAGCTGTAACTCAAGTGGCCAGTACTTGCCAGTCCTAAAAAGCACTGGGGCAGAGAACACAGTAACATGTAAGGAGTGCTTACCCGTTCACTCTGACGGTTGTTAGATGGTGAGGAGGAATCCTGTAAAATATTTGAATCCAATTATTTCATGGTAAATACTTCAGTTTTGTCTAAGCAGGACAGAAGGCAATGAAAACTACTGCTTTGTTTGTGTGACTTGTTGGGACAGTTAAATTTGGAGGCTGGAGGATAAGCAGCGTTCTTTCAAGGTCTGTCTTTGCTCATTTCTGGGAGAGTGACATTTATTTATTTATTTTTAATTAGATATTCAATACAGAGTAATAAAGAAATGAAACCTTATTATAATCCACATTACTTCCCCTTAGAATGCTCTAGAAAAGAATGTTAGTACTTTAGAAAATGTCTTCCTCGTTTTAATTTCTTTCATAAGCCTTGTTGTCCTCTCCAGTAATACATTTTAACTTTGCTGAATATCCACAAGTAAATTTTGATTAAAAAAACTGTAGTGGAAACTAGTAATAATTATGACTGTAGTGCACAACTGTGTTTACGAAAAATCTGTGACGAACCATTTCCCACTAACCAGAGCACTGGAAAACACATTTAGTAGAAAGACAGCTAAAACATGAATAAATATATAACACTTCATGGAAATGAGAAATAAAACATGGAAAGTTTTACAAACACCTCCACCAGAATTAATGGAATTTATAAGAAAATGCCTTTCCTTCCGAATAGAGTAACAAGAAAGAGAACAGTACATCAAATCACACCATCCACATGCAATATGAAAGAATATAGGTCTTATGTGGAAAAAAAAACAAACAGAAAAAGGATATACAGTTTGAATTAAAGATGGAAGGAGAAGGAATAAGTTTCTGCAGTAGTGATAAGTAAAGTTGTATCATAAAAAATGAAATTATATCAAAATCAAGGGTCAAACAGGATATATTTTCTCAAAAAAAAAAAAGACAAGTTGAACTTATTAAAGATTATAAGAGCAACTACATTTGGAAGTCTTGATTTTATGGGAAGAAATAAGATGAAACAATTATTTTGAGAGTTCAGATTTATGAACACATGGATTATACTCTTAAGGAAATAAACCACAAAATGTAATCTTAAGAATCAGAACAGTCAATTGGATTTACTGATAATACTGCTTTTGTTGTACTATTAATCAATGTTATTGTATTAAATTAAATCATTGAAAAAAATGTTTAAAATAACCCACTGAAAGTAAGAGGAATATGGTTGTTCTGTATATTGTGAGCATGTACTGCTGTGGAATTTTGACAGAAAACATGAAATAAAGGAGAAGAGGTTCCCTACTAACACTATTGTTACAAAGCAGAACTGTTGTAAATGTAATGTGTCGAGTCCTTACCATACTATTAAAAAAAAAGTGACATTATTTAAAATTCCATTTTCCTTTATCTATAGAGACAATATTGTTTCAAAGAAGTTCTTGCAGAAAGTTACTAAGCAACACAGACTATTAGAGTATGCTATGAAGGAGCTCTTGAAGATAAGATTATGAGTTAGGAAAAGGTTCACATAAGCACCTAGTTATTTCATAAGGCAGTAAATTCTGAGATTAATATATTTGAATAGGAGTGCTTACACTGTAATCAGATTCACTAGCTCCTATGGAAGGTGAATCCTGCAAAGTAATAGAAACACATTTATATTCATATAGAAAGGATTCTTTTATGATCTTACTTGTAGAGGATATAAATTAAAGGAATAAAAATAATGTGCCACATAGAATCTCCAATTTTCCCTAAATCAGGGAATACTCAATAAAAAGATATACTACTTCACCTGCTGCTTAAACAGAGAAGGTTAAGAAACAACAGTAACACACGTATACAAGTACACAATACAACTATCTTGTAAATATGTTCTCTTTTAGGAAATATTTAAGATAAAGTTAAATTGGGAAATAAACTATTCTTTTCATTCAGAAGTCTCATTTTCTTTGATTTGTTTGTAGGGCCTACAATATGAGTAGCAATAGAACAACTTTTCAAGAAAAACACTCTAGATTATGTCTTATTTTTAATAAATAATTCTACTTGACTTTGGGTGGTTAAAATATAATGCTAACCAAAAAAGAATCTAGTACCTAGAAAATGATTCTACAATAAAGTTCGCATCAATAAATATGGACATTTAAACAGCATGCACATTCCTTTGGGCTTCTGCAATGCTAAGGTGTGTAAAGTAAATTCACAAATTACTTTTCCTTTGAATGAGCTGATGCAACAACAGTAAGACAAAAAAACGTACCAGTGAGAGTACTGAATAGTCACAGTGGTGTATTAAGGAAAGTGCATATAGTTCATTACCTTCCCTCCATTACCGAAAATATTAGCAGTTGTAAATAGGTAAATCAAAGGCAAAAGAGAAACAGAAAGTATCACATGGTCATCACTTAAAAAAAATTGAAGTATAGAAGCCAGTACCTGTAAGAACCAGCACATCAACCTTCAGCTACTGATGCATGAGAGAAATTATATTTACCTGACCATAAGATCCAGTACCACCATATGTGGAAAATCCATCCTGTTCAGATAACACAAATCATTTTCATATTGCAAACTGAGATTTCATTTTAGAAACATACACACTGTACTGATCTTTTTCTGGGGAGACTGAAAATATACAAATATTTGCTGAACTGTAAGAATACATATTGAACAACTATTAAAATTAACAATTAAAACACTAATTTTAACATAACAATTTAACAAATTCATAGAACAAACTGAATTTCCAATTTGGAAGATACTTCCATTTGCCTGATAACTCAAAGTTCAGAATGACTTGGGCTGGAAGGGGCAATAAAGATCATCTAGTTTTAAATCCTCTGTCATGCACAAGGTTAAAGTTAAGTTTGTTGAGAGCAATAAACTGCAACCATCAGAGGCACATCACTTTTTGTATACTACCCTGAAAACTTCCAAAATATGAAGAGTAAATGTAATTTCACTCCTTAAAATAAATAAATAAATAAAATATAATGAGAGCTATAAAAACAAAAGAGAGAGAAAAAAAAAAACAAAAAAAAGTGGATTTACCTGACCATAGGATTCACTGTCATTGTCATTGACAGAAGACCCTCCCTGAACAGAAAATAAAAAGTTTTAAGATTTTTGTTGTCTCAATTAAGAGTTTTTCTTCTTTCAAGGCCAGTACAGGAATGAAGGTTATGGAATTCTGTGTTGATTGGGAAGATGGACTCCATGATCTATTGAAATCCCTTCCAACTCTGCAATTCTGTGACTTTAGAAATGAGGAAAAAAATCTTACCTGTCCATAAGATCCTCCAGGATAGAAGGAAGACCCTCCCTGCATAGAAAGCATTCAGTTACTGTTTTGTAGTTTAAATGTACTCTCTAGTAAATTTACTAGAGTACAATAAAGATGCTTGGACTTCTCCCAGGAAGGTACAACAATCAGCATATTTACCTGGTTTCCAGAATAAGAGCTGTGGGAAGAACCTGGGCCTCCCTAAAAGGATAACAAGAGATCAGCTACTTTCTTGCAGGCAAGATAAATGCATCTGATTCTCATTCTACACTACTGCTCTTAGTTTTGAGCTACCATTTTTGGTATCTAAATGAAAATTAAGATCAATATTGTTCAAGTAGAAGAAATCTGGCAGCAACTTTCTTAGCCTAATAAATTACGATTTCTGCAAAGTAACCATACATACTTCTCTGTACTGTTCTATGCCAAACTTCACACTGCTAGGTTCTTTAAGGCTGATGTAACTTAGCTAGTCTAAAAGACAATTGTCAGGTCTGTAATTATGATACTCTGCAGCTACCACAGTACTGGCAGTCCAGAAATCAGGATAATGGGGTTCTGTCTTAACCTAACAAGGGTAGAGGAACAACTACCTGTCCATAGGATCCTCCAGGGTAGAAGGAAGACCCTCCCTGTGCAGAAGAGGACAGAGTGGATTATTGTCTTATATATGGATACTCCTTCAGGAATGGTTTGAGATGGGTAGGATACTTAATCTGCATGTTTACCTGGTTACCAGAATATGTGCTGTGTGAAGAGCCTGGGAACCTCTGAAAAGAAAGCATAGACTACCTATTTTCTTGCAAATAGGATATTACAAATAAATGTACCTGATCCTCAATTTAGGACAAAATTTTTAAAGAAGAAACTTGATAGCAATAATTTTCTCAGCTGAATGAGATGACACTTTGGAAGGTCAAACCATGATTGAATTGGTTTTCTTTTGTGGCACACTTCACACTGTAGTTTACAGCATGGTTGATTCATTTGTTGGGAGTTAAGAAGGGTATTTCCTAACAGTCACTCCAGGGGGAGTATATGAATGAAGATAATTAAAGTCTGTTTTGACTTTACAAATGAGGAAAAAAATCTTACCTGTCCATAAGATCCTCCAGGATAGAAGGAAGACCCTCCCTGCATAGAAAACATTCAGTTACTGTTTTGTAGTTTAAATGTACTCTCTAGTAAATTTACTAGAGTACAATAAAGA